>CAWUPB010000740.1:0-208414 GCA_963924115.1 Dovyalis caffra | reverse complement strand
TTGTCTCTCTCTCCCTCCCTCTCTCTTTCCATCTCCATCTCTCTCTGCCCTCTTTCTGCTTTTCCTTTCTCTCTATCCTCCCCATTTCTTCCTTCCTCCCTCTTCATTTCTCCTTCGCTCCACTATCACTTACTCCCTCCCTCTCTCTCTCTCCCTCTCTCTCACTCTTACTCTCTCTCTTCCCTTTCTCTCTTTCTCCTTCATCCTTTGCCTCCCTCTCTCTACCTCTCCCTACCCCTCTCTCCCCTCTCCCTCTCCCTATCACTCTCTCTCCATATCTTTCCCTCTCTTATTTTATCCCTCTCTCTCATTCCCTTATACTCTCTCTCTCTCTCTCACCCTCTATCCCCCTCCCTCTTTATCTCCCTTTCTCACCCTCTTTATTTCCCCCTCACTTTCTCCCTCTCTTTCCCTCTTTCCTTCTCCCTCCCTCTCTCTCCCATTCTCTCTATCCCTCTCTCTCCATCTCTCTCTCTCTTCCTCTCTATCTCTCTCACTCCCTCTCGCTCTTTCCCTCTCTCTATCTCCCACTCTCTCCCTCTCTTCCTCTCCCTCTCCTTCTCCCTCTCTCTCTCTCTCTCCCTCCATCTCACCCTCTCTCCTTCTCTCCCTCTATCCATCTTTCCCACTCACTCTCCTTATTTCCCCCTCCCTTCCTCTCTCTCTCTCTCTCTCTCTCTCCCCCTTCTACCTCTTACCCTACCTCACTCTCCCTTTCTCTCAATCTCTTTCTCTCTCTCTTTCCATCTCTTTCTATCTCCCTTTTTATCGTCTTATAATTCTACCTCTCTCTATCTTTCCTTCCCTCTCCCTCTTCCTTCATCCCTCTACCCTTCCCATCCTTTCCCTATCTCTCTCTTTTCCTCTCCCTCTCTGTAACCCTTATGAAAATCCTTGATTATAATTATATATATATATATATGTACATATGCCAAATCTTCAAATAAGTGAAGGTGTGATTGTGTATATATGTCATTCGAGTATTTTAGGATAATAGCATACTAGGTGTTTAGGTGAGGATTTGTGGAATGAAATTTTGGAACATTACAACATGAGAAATTAATGCTTAAAATGTATGATTTGTGTTAACTTAAAGCAATTTTACTTGTGATGGATGGTTTAATTATTAGCATGATCAAGTATGCAAAATCAAAATCGTGTTCTTGAGAAGTAAATTTTGTCCGAATTTTGTGTGACTTATTCATGGACCTTAGAGTGATTTATGGGAGACCGTTAAAGAATAAAAGTTGTTTATATATGTCTAAAATAAGACTCTATAAAATATTTTGATTATGAGGTTTATATATAAAACGTTATGCCCATTGTAGTACATATTATTCTAGATGCAATACTACTTGGACAGATTGATCCTTAACTTTCAAAATTACGTTGTGACTTGTGTGTTGGGTATTTTAACCTAATTTTTGGATATGTTGTACCATAATATGTATATTTTCTCATATAAAAAGCATAGGATTTAATGGTTCCCAAAGGTGGGAAGTTTCTCTTGGATAAGAGGCTGCCTGTCATGTATGTGGTACAACCAGATTTAATGTGTAAGTTGGTTACTTGAACTAAACTACCTTAAGGGACTTTGTCAATGGAAATAAACTATTTTAAGGGTATTATTTAGGTTAATTATCTAGTTAGTACTTATTTAGGACACCTAAGCACCCTAATTAATGAGTTAAAAGCCATCTCACACACCTTGACTAGCCAAATCCACACAAACCCGCCACTTGCTCCTTTTTGTCACCCCTCACTTTACACTTTTCCATATTACTTTAGGGACATTTGTATACCTATTAACTACAAGGAAAGAAAGTATCTATATATATAGAAGTGAAGTATATGGCTGCTATTTTTAGTCCAAAACCGTAGCTTACAAAACAAGAGAGAAAAGCAAAGTGAGAAAGAGTGAAAACCCAACAAAAGAGGAAAGGAAGAAAAGGAAAGAGGAAAGAAGGAAAAAAAAGGGGAAAGCCTAAAAAATATTTAGGAAGTTAAAGAAAAGTAATTATGTTTTATTTATTCTTTTAATTTCCATTTTTATGTGTTTGAGTTATGTATTGGTTGAGTTGTTTGTTGTATTCTCGAGCTTGGTTTGTGTTGGTGGATTTATGATGTATTGGCTTGATCTACTTGTGAATGTTGTGTAGGTGATGAATTGTGATGTTTATAATGACTAGTGCATGTCCACGTATATGGAAATGAGTTGGATTGGACTTGGACTGAAATTGAATTGGACTAAAACATGGTTAATGTGTGTTGGAATGAATGGCTAAATTAATGTTATTGAGGAGTAGTTTCTATCCGACTTTGGTATTGCTTGTTCAAAGACCTTAGGTTGATTTATGGGTGAATCTTAAAAAATAAAAGTTTTTTATCTATGTCTTTAATAACTCCCTGCAAAATATTTTTATTATTAGGTTTATATAGAAAACGTTATGCATGTTTAAGTATAGGTTATGTTGGGTGAACTACTGCTCGGACTGATTGAATCTTAAACTTCAACATTATGTTATGAATTATGTGTTTGGTATTTAAACATAATGTTTAGATATGTTATGAATCAATATGTCTAGTTTTTAATAACAAAAGTATAGAATTTAATTATGCTCAGAAGTTGGTACGTTATCTACTTGATTAAAGGCTACCCTATAATAAACAATAAATTGGAAAAGAGGGAAAAATGAATTCCTAGGGTTTCACTCAAGAACCCGTTCAGCCTAGGTAAGAAAATGAATAAGATTGGACCCATTTTATGTAATTAAGGGCATAGGACTCAAGTATAATTTAATTAGGTATAAATTAGCAAGTTGGGATGAAAAAGTAATCTTTGGGCACTTTAAGGACTTATTTGGCTTAAAACCTAAACTATGGGAATTTGGATTCCAATCCTTCAATTCCATAATTAATGTTTTGAGTACACCCTAAAAAGTATAAGAGGACATTTGGATAGGAAAAATAGCTAGGTAAACAAAAATCTTGACCTAGAACATTTAAGATGCCCAATTCAGCCTAAAATGCCCTAATTTGGGTCGGAGAGAAAATGTCACCTTAGTATGTTTTAAACTAGTTTAAAATGCTACTAATTACATACATCAAGTGAAGGATGAATTATACGTTGAGACTTACTAAATTTAACGAGAGGAAAGTGCCTACATGCAACATAAAGTTTATAACTTGACTAATATGAGTCAACGGTAATTGATTTTCCATAGGTGAAATATTATGGAAGTGATATGGGAATATATCAAAAACACTATATGGGTTGGATCTCGAGAATGATTTGATAATCTAGGGTATGGCACCTATAGGGTGTTTAATAAGGTAAACATAACTTCACGTGCATCGTATGCATTCGAAGATGGATTGAACTTAGTAAATGATTGCTGAAGTTATTCGACGATGAATCGATTTCGAGGTTATTCGATAGTAATTGATTGCTGATGTTATTCGACGATAAATGATTGCTAAGGTTATTCAGCAATCACCAAGAATAGAGCAAACTTACTAATACCTAAACTACCTTTAACATTTCAAATTGATGAGAATAGTGGGGGCGAGCGGAAAAATGGTACATAACACATGCAACACCCTACTTATTGAGCTTTGGCTCACCCCGTTTGTTATTGCATGCTATGACGAGTAAAAGCGATGATAATACTGATAAGGATGATGTCGAATCATCCAAAAGGGCTCATATGTGGCACAAATACACTGAAATCTGTTTTTGTTTGTAATTCGACGGTATGGTGTCAATAGGGGATTAAATGACCTCTTAAATAGTCTATAAATTTATTTTTTTATTAGCGGTATTTGCTACTAATATGCAATTTTTTTACACTTTCTATTTTAATATGTTATTAATTTTTGAGCACATACATACGAGAGTTAAGTCGGAATTAGATTATGTCGGCGTGACGCGCCTTGCCTAGCTAAACCCTATTTGGGTAATAGAGAGTGGACTAGTGGCGAGGGCACCACACTCTCCCTCTCTCCCTTGGTCCCTCTTCCACTCTCCTTTGGATCCTCTCCTTCCCTCTCTCTTCCTCTTTCGCTCTCCCTTTCTCACTCCCTCCTCCCTCTCTCTCACTCCTTCCTTTTTCCTCTCATCCTCTATGTCTCTCTTCATCTTTCTCTCCCTCTCTCCCTCTCCCTCCCTTATTCTCTCCCTCTCTCCCGTCTACCTCTCTCTATCTCCTTTTCTTCCTTTCTCTCTATCCCTCTATCCCTCTCTATCTCTCTATCTACCTCTCCCTCTTAACCTTCTCTATCTCTCACTCTCTTCCTCTCTCTCCCTCTCTCCCTCTCTCTCACTCTATCCCTCCCTCTTCCTTTCCCTCTCACTCTTTCTCTCTCTAACTCTTTCTCTTTCTTTCACTCTTTATCTCCCATTCTATCCCTCTTCCTATCTCCCTCTCTCTTTCTCTCTTTATCCCCCTCTCTCTCCCTTTCCTTCTCTCCCTACCCTTCTCTCCCTCTTTCTCTCCCTCTCGCTACCTCTCAATCTCTCACTCCCTTTTTCTCTCCCTTCTTCTTCCTAACTCTCCATCCCTCTATCTATTTCTCTCCCGCCCTCTATTTATCTTTCTCACTCCCCTTCTTGTTTTTCCTTCTTTACATCTTTTACACTCTCTCACTCCTTCTCTCCCTTCTACTCTCCTTCTCTCCTTCCTTCTCTACCTTTCTCTCTCCCACCCTCCCTCTCTCCCTTCCTTTCCCTCCTTCTCTAGCTCTCCACTCCCACCCTTCCTATCTCTCATCCTTTACCTCTTTCTCTCTCCAACCCTCTCTCTTTCCCTTCCTCTCTCTCTCTCTCTCTTTCTTTCTCTCTCCCCCTCTCTCCCTCTCCTCTCTATCCCTCTCCTCCCCCTCTCTCTTTCCTCCTCTCTCCCTCTCCTTCTCTTTATCTCCCCATCTCACTCTCCCTCTCTTTCCCTCTTTCCTCTCTCTCCTTCTCTCTCTTTCTTTCTCTCTCCCTCTCACCCTCTCTCCCTCTCCTTTTATCCTTCTCGTCCCTCTCTCTTTCCTCCTCTCTCCCTCTCTCCTTCTCTTCATCTCCCTATCTCACTCCCTCTCTCTCTCTTACCTCTCTCTCTCTCCCTTTCTCCCTCTCTCTCACTCGCTCCATTTATCTCTCTGTCCCTTTTTCTCACTCCCTTTCTCTTCCTTCCACAATCTCTTTCCCTATCTTGCTCTCTCACTCTCTCTCTTCATCTTTCCCCCCTCCCTATCTCTCTTTCCCTCTTTCCTTCTCTCTCTATATCCCTCCCTTCTCTCTATCGTATTCTATCTCACTCTCACCCTCTCTCGCTCTCTTGTTTTCCCCCTCTCCCCTTTCCTTTTCCTCCTCTCTCTCAATTTTTCCTTCTCTCACTTGATCCTACCCTCTTTCTCTTTCCCTCTCTCTCTCACTCCCTCCCTCTCTCTCCCTCTTCCCTTTCTCTCACACCCTTTCTCTCCCTCTCCCTCTCCCTCTCTACACACACACTCTCTTTTTCTCATTCTTTGCCTCCTTCCCTCTCTTTCCCTATATCTCTCTCCTCTCTCTCACCCTCTCCCTCCCTCTTTCTCTCTTTTCCTCTCCCTCTCTCTCCCCATCGCTCTTTATACCTCTCTCTTGCTCCTCCTCTCTCCCCTTTCTCCTTCTCTTTCTCATTCTTTCACTCTTCCTATTTATCCCCACTCTCTCTCTCTCTCCCTTTCTTCCTTTCTCTCCCTCTCTCTCTTTCTTTCCCTTCTCTCTCTCCATCCCTCCTTAACTCTTCATCTCTCCCTCTCTCCTTTTCTCTCTCCCTCTCTTACCCTCTCTCTTCCTCGCTCTCTTTCCCTTTATCATTCTTTTCTCCCTCTCTCTCTCCCCTCTCACCCTTCCCTCTTCCACTCTCCCTTTCATTCCCGCTCTCCCACTCTCTCACTCTCTTTTTTCTCTCTCTCCCACTCTCCCTTCTCTCTTCCTCTCTCCCTTTCATTCTCGCTCTCCCACACTCTCTCTCTTTTCTCTCTCTCTCCCTCTTTCCCTCTCTCCGATTCTCCCTCTCTCTCCCTCTTTCACTCCCTCGCTCTTGTTTCCTTACTCTCTCTCTACCCTCTCTCTCGCTCCCATTATCTCCCTTCTTTTGTCTATCTCTCCCTATCCCTCCCTCTCTCTCCCAATCTCTATCTATATCTCTCTCCCTTTCTGTCCCTCTCCCACTCTTCTCTTTAACTTTTGCTCTCTCCCTTTCCCTTTCTCTCCCTCTCCCTCTCCCTCCCCCTCCCTCTCCCACTTTCTCTCCCTCTTTTCTATTTTTCCCTCCTCTCTCTCTCTCCCTCTCACCCATTCACTCTCTCTTCATCTCTCCTTCTCTCTCCCTCCCTCCCTCTCTCTATTATTCACACCTTCTCTCTCTCTTACTCCTTTTCTCTCCCTCCCTTTATCCCTCCATCCCTCCCTCTCCTTCCTTCTCTCTCTAACTTCCTCACTTTATCTCTCTCCTCTCTCTCTCACTCCCTCTCTCTTTCTCTCCCCCTCTCTCACTCTTTTTATCTACCTCATTCTATCCCTCTCTATCTCTATCTACCTACCTCTTTCTCCCTCCCTCTCTCTACCCCTCCTACTCTCTCCCACTCTCTCTCATATTTCTTCTTCTCTCTATCTCTTGCTATCTCTCCCTCTCTCTCTCCCTCTCTCCCCCTCCCTCACTCCCTCTTTGTCTCCCCTTTTCATCTCTTTCTCTCTCTCACTTTCTCTCTATCTCATCCTCTCCCTTCTCTCCATCTCTTCCTCTCTCCCTCTTTCCCCCTCTCTCTTACTCATACCCTCTCTCTCTCTTGATTCTTTTCTCTCCTTCATTTCTCCCTTTCCCTTCCTCTCTCCCACTCTCTCTCTATCTCTCCATCTTCCACTCCTTCCATCTCTCCCTCTCCCCTAACTCTCTCCCTCCTCTCCTTCTATCTCTCCATCCTTCTCTCTCTCTTTTTCATTCTCTATCTCTCCCTCTATCCCTCTCCCTCTTTCTCCCTCCCTCCCTCTCTCTCCCTTTCTCTCTCCTCTCTCTCCCCTCTTCCTCTCTCTCTCTCTCTCATCCTTTCTCTCCCTCACTCCCTTTCACTCTCTCTCTCCCTATATGTCTCTTTCTCTCCCTTTCATACTTTTTCCTCTTCTTCTCTCCCTCTCCCCCTCGTTCCCTCCCTCTCTCCTCCTTTCAATCCCTCCATATCTCTCTCTCTCCCCCTTTATTCCTCTCTATTTCTCATTCTCTCCCTTCCACCCTCACTCCCTCTCTTTCTCCATTTCTTCCTCACTCCCTCTCTTCCCCCTCACTCTCCCTCTTCCCCTCTCTCCCACCCTACCCTCTCTATCCCTCTCTATATACCTCTCTCTCTCCTTCTCTCCCTCTCTCTACCTTCTTCCCTCTCCATCCCTCTTCCTCCCTCTCCATTCCGCCCTTCCTCTCCCTCTCCCTTTCTCTCTCCCACCCTCTCTCCTTCTCTCTCACTTAACCTCGCTCTTTCTCTCTCTTTCCTTCTATTTCTCTCTACCTTTCCCTTTATCTCTCTATCTCCTTCCCTACCTTACTCCCTCATTTCCTTACCTACCCTCCCTCCATCCATCCTTCCCTCTCTTTCTTACCCTTCTCCCTCTCTCCCTTTCCTCTCTCTCTCTCTCTCTTCGTTTATCCCTCACTCCTTCTTTTTCTCCCTCTTTCTATTCCTCTCTCCCTCTCCCTCCCTCCCTCTCCCTTTCCCTCTCGCTCCTCTTCTCTCTCCCATCTTCCCTCCCTCTCACTCTCTCTATAACCCTCTATCTTCCTCCCTCTCTCCCTCTCTCTCCTCTTCCCCTTCTCTCCCTCTCACTTTCACCCACTCTCTCCCTTTCTCAATCTCTCTCTCTCTCCATCTCTCCCTTTTCTCTTTCTCCCATATCTCCCTCCCCCTCTCTATCTCTCTCTCTCGTAATATCTCTCATCCCACCTCTTTATCCTTCTACCTTATCTCTCCCTCTCTCTCCTTCTCTCATTCTCTTTTATATACCCTCTCTCTCCCTATCTCCCTCTTCCTCCCTCTCTCTCTCTTTCTCCCTCTCTTCCTCTCTCTCTCTCTCTCCTTTGATGCCTCTCCCCTCTACTCCATGTTCCCTCTCCCTCTATCCCTCTAACTCTCTCTCTTTATCTATACCTCTCCCTTCACCTCTCTCCTCATGCTCTCTCCCTCTCCCTCCCTCTCTCCTTCTCTCTCCCTCTCTCCTTCTCTCTCCCTCTATCCTCGTCTCTCCCTCTCTCTTTCACCTTTGTTCTCTCCCTCTCTCTCTCTTTCTCACTCTATCCCTCTCTATTTCCTCATCTCTATCCCACTCCCTTTTTCTCTAGCTCTTCCTCTCTCCCTTTCTCTGTCACCCCTTTTATGTGTCTCATACTTCCTCTCACTCTTTGCCCCTCTCTCTATCCCTATCAATTCCTCCCTCTCTATCTCTTCCTCTTCTTCTCTCCCTTTACCCAAATCTCCCTCTATTTCTCATTCTCTCTCTTTATTCGTCTCTGCTCTCACTCTCTCCTTCTCTCTCCCTTCCTTCTTCCCCTCTCTATCCTTTTCTCTCTCTTTCACTCTCTCTCTCCCCCTCCCTCTCTCTAGCCCTCATTCTTCCCCTTTTCCCCTCTCTATCCTTATCTCCCACTCCCTTTATCTCTCTCCCTTTCTCCATTTCTCCCCCTCGCCATCTCTTCCCCCTTTCCCTCGCTCCCTCCCTCTCTCCTCCTCTCTATGCCTCCCTCTTTCTCTCTCTCCCTCTATCTCCCCTATTTTTTTATCTTATACGCTCTCGCTCTCTCCCTCTCCCTCTCTCTCTCCCTCTATTCCTCTCTATTTCTCTATATCTCCCTTTCTCCCTCCCTCCCTCCTTCCCACTCCCTCTCTCTCGCCATTTCTCCCTCACTCCCTCTCTCTCCCCCTCACTCTCCCTTATCCCGCCTCTCCCTCCCTCTCCCTCTCTATATCCCTCTCTCCCACTCTTTATCCTTCTTTCCCTCTCCATCCTCTCCCTTCGTCTCCTTCCCTTTCCCTCTCCCTCTCTCTTTCCCACCCTCTCTCCTCTCTCTCTTTCCTTTTTTTCTCTCTCCATTCCCTTTATCTCTCTATCTCCTTCCCTAGCTTACTCCCTCCTTTCCTCTCCCTCCCTCCCTCCATCCATCCTTCCCTCTCTTTCATACCCTTTCTCCCTCTCTCTCTCCCTCTCTCTCTTTTCCTTTATCCCTCACTCTTTCTCTTTTGCCCTCTCTCCCTCCCTCTCCCTCCCTCCCTCTTCCTTCCCCCTCTCTCCCCCTCCCTCTCCTACCTTCCCTCCCTCTCACTCTCTATATATCCCTTTATCTTTCTCCCTCTCTCCCTCTTTCTCCCCTTTCCCCTCTCTCCCCCTCACTTTCACCCACTCTCTCTCTTTCTTAATCTCTCTCTATCTCTCCCTCTTTCTCTTTCTCCCTCATCTCCCCTCCCCCTCTTATCTCTCTCTCCCTCTATCTCCCCTCCCACCTCTATATCCCTCTCCCCTCTCTCTCTCTCTCTCCCTTCCTCTCTCCCTCTATCTCCCTCTCTTCCTCTTTTCCACCCTCTTTTTCCCTCTTCGTGTCTCCCTCTCCCTCTTTTTTCTCTCTCCCTCCTTGTTTATCTCCCTCTTTCCCTCTTCCTTCCTCTCTCCCTCTCTCTCTACCTCTCTTTCTATCCCTTTCCCAATCTCTCTCACCCTCTATTTCTCCCTCTCTCTCCCCCTCTATCCCTCTAAAACTCTCCCTCTATCCATAACTCTCCCTCCACCTCTCTCTTACCCTCTCTCCCTTTCCCTCTCTTCCTACTCATACCTCTCTCTCCATCTCTCTCCTTATCTCTCCATCTCTCTTTCACCTTCTCTGTCTCGCTCTCTCTCTCTTCCCCTCTAATTCACTCCCTACCCCTCCCTTTGTCTCCGATTCTCTCCTTATCTCTCTCTCTCCCTTTCCCTCTTCCCCTCTCTCTTTTTCTCTCTCTCACCACTCCTTTCTCTCAATCTCTCCCTCTTACTTTCTCTTTTACTTTTTCCCCTTCTCTATTCGTCATCCTCTTTCTCTTCCTCCCTCTTTCACTCTTCCTCTCTATCCTTTTCTCTTTCTCTCACTCACTTTCCCATTCTCTCTCCCAATCCCTCCCTCCTCTCTCCCACCCTTTCTCTTATTTTCTCTCCCTCTTACTCTTCCTCTCTCCTTTCCCCTCTTTATTTCCCTCTCGTCTCTCTTCCCTTACCTCCTTCTCTCTACCTCTCTCTCACTCTTGCTTTCCTTCTCTCTCACACTATCTATCTCCCTCTCCATCTCTCTCTCTCTCTCACTCTCTCTCCTCCCCTCTCCCTTTCTCTCATTCCTTATACCTTTTATTCCTTCTCTGCCTCTCCCACTCCATCTCTCTCTCTCTCTCACTCTCTCTCCTCCCCTCTCCCTTTTCTCTCATTCCTTATACCTTTTACTCCTTCTCTTCCTCTCCCTCTTCCTTCCTCTCTCTCTCTCACTCTCTCCTTTTTTCTCTCTCCCTCACTCTTTCCCTCCCCAATCTCTCCCTCTCTACCCTCTCTCTATCTCTCTCTCTCCCTTTTCTCTCTTTCCCTCCCTCTCTCCCTTTTTTTCTCTCTCTATCTCACTTTCACCCTCTCCCTCTATCTCACTCTCAATCTCCCTCTCTATCATTCTATTCTTCTCTACCTCTCCCTCCGACTCTCTCTTTCTTTCTCTCCCTCCCTTATACTCCCTCTCTCTCCTATTCTCTCTCACCCTCTCTCTCCCTCCCTCCCTTCTTTTCCCTCCCGGTCTTTCTCATGCCTTCTCTATCCCTCTCTCCACTCCCTATCTCTCACTCTTGTTCTACCTCTTCTTTTATCTCTCCATCCTATTCTCTCTCTTCCTCTCCCTTTCTTCTTGTTAATATCTTTGCCTCACTTTCTCTCTCTCCCTTTCTCACTCTCCTTCTCCCTCCCTCTCTCTCTCTCCCTCTCTCTTCGACTCTCCTCTCCCCTTCCCTCCCTCGCGCGCTCTCTCTCTCCATCTATCTCCTTTTCTCTATCCCTCGATCTCTCTTTTCTTCATCCTTTCCCTCTATCCTTCCCTCTCTAACTTTTTCTCTCTCCCCCATCCATCTCTCTCTCTTACCCTTTCTCTCTCTCTCTCTCCCCTCTCCCTCTCTTTCTCCCTCTCTCCCTCTGCCTCTCTTTCCCCATCTCTCTTTCTTCCTTTCTCCCTCACCCTCCTTCTCTCTCTTAGCATCTCTATCTCTCTCTTCCCTCTCTCTTGTATATTTATCTTTGCCTTTCTCCCCTATCTCTCCCACCCTTTCCCTCTCCCCTCACTCCAACTTTCTTCATTGCCCTTTCTCCCTTAATCTCTATCTCTCTCCTTCCCTCCCTCCCTCCCTCTCTCCCTCCCTCTCTCTCTCTATCCCTCTAACTCTCTCTCCTACTCTCTCCCTCTCCATCTCCCTTTCCCTCTCTCCCTCTTTCTTGCTCTCTATCTCTCCTAATCTCTCTCTCCCCTATCCCTCTCTCCCTCTTTCTCTCCTCTCTCCTCCTTTCTTTATCTACCTCTCCCTCTCTCTCCCTCTCTCAATCCCTTTTCCTCTTCTCTATCTCTCTCTCTCCCTCCCTCTCTCCATCCCTCTCTTCCTCTTTATCTCTCCCCTTTTCCCTATCTCTCTCTTCGTTTTTCCCAATCCCTCTCTCTTAATCTCTCTATTTCTCCTTCTGTCCCTCTATCCCTCTCTTTGTTCCTCCCTCTCCTTTTCTCCTCCCTCTCTCTATCCCTCTTCCTCTATCTCCTTCTCCCTCTCTCTTCCTTTCTTTATCTCTCTTTACCTCCTTTTTCCTATCTCCCCTCCTCTTTCTCACTTTCTTTAGGAGAGAGAGGAAGGGGAGAAAAAGAGAGTGTGGGTGATAGAGAAGGGGAGAGAGAGATAGAGGGACACAAAGAGGGAGAGGGAGAGAGAGGGTAGGGTGAGAGATGAGAGAGGATATGAGAGAGGAAGGGGGAGGGAAGGAGAATGAGTGAGGGAGAGAGGGAGTGAGAGAGACTTAGAAGGAGAGAGATGAAAAGAGGGGTAGATAGATGAAGAGCGAGGGAGAGAAAAGGAGAGGGCGAGGGAGAGGGAGAGAAGGATCGAGAGGAAGGGATTAGGAGAGAGAGTAAGAGGGATAGAGAGTAGGAGAAAGAGGGAGGGAGAGGGAGAGGGAGAGATAGATAGAGGGAGGGAGAGATATGGAGGGAGGGAAAGGGCCTCCCTCACTCATTCTCTCCCCCATCTCTTACCCACACTCTCTCCCTCCGCCTCTCTCTCCATCTCTCCCTCCCTTTGTCTCCCTCTCCATCCGACTCTCTCTCTCTCTCTTCCCACTCCCTCTCTCTCTTCCCACTCTCTCTCCCCCTCTCCCTCACTCCCTCTCTCTATCGTTCTCTTTACCATATCTCTCGCTCTCTCCCTCTTGCTCTCTATCTCTTTTTCTCTCTCCCTCTCTTCCTCTTTATCCCTCTCTCTCCTCTTTAACCTCTCCCTTTCTCTCTTTCACTTTTTCTCCCATACTCTCTCTCCCCTTTTCTTACTCTATGTCTCTCGCCCACCCTCTATCTACCTTACTCTCTCACACTCTCTTCCTCACTCTCTCTTTCCATGTCCCTTTCCCCCTCACTCCCTTCCTCCTTCTCTCCCTTCCACCTTCTCTCCCCCTCCCTCTCTCTATCTGTATCTCTTTCTGTCTCTTCATCTCTCTCTCCCTTCTATCCATTTCTCTCTCCATACCCCTTGTTCTTCTATCTCTCTCTCTTTCCCTCCAACCCTCTCTCACCCTCTCTCTCTCTCCTCTTCTTTCTTTTCTCCCTCTCTCTTTTTCTTTCTTCCTCCTTCCATTTCTCTCCCTTTCTACCTCTCTCCCCCTCTCTCCCTCTTTCACCCTCTCTCTCCCCCTCCCCCACCTTCTCCATTTCTCCCTCTCTTCCTCCCTCTCTTCCTCCCCATCTCTTTTTATTTCTCTTTCTCTCCCTCCTCTCTCTTTGTCCCCCTAACTCTCACTCTCTTTCTCTCTCCTCTCTCTTTTCCTTCTCACTCTTTCTTGCTCCTTTTCTCTCTTCTTATCTCATTCCCTCTCCATCTCTCTCTTCCTCCCTCTCCTTCCGCCTCTTTCTCCATCTCTTTCTACACTTTCCCTCTCTCACTCTCTCATTCTCTCTCCTTCTTTCTCTTTGAATCTCTCTATCTTTCTCCTCCCTCTCTCTTCCCTCTTCTCTTCCTCTCTCTCAATCTCTCCCTCATTCTCTCCTCCCCAATTCTTCTCTCTAGCTCTCTCTATCTCTTTTACTCTCTCTGCCTCTCTCTCCCTCTTCCTCTCTCTTCTTTTCTATCTCTCTCCTTCTTTCCCTCCCTCTCTCTCCCTTTCTATCTTTGTCTCCCCCTTTTACTCTCTACTACATACTCTATCTTCCTCTCCCTCTCTGTCTCTCTCCCTCCCTCTCTCCCTCTTCTTTTTTCTCTCTCCCTCTCTCTTTTTGTCTCTCTCACCCTCTTCCTTTCTCTCTCTCCCTTTCTCTTTCTACCTCTCCCTATCTCCCTTTCTCCCTACCTCTTCCCTTGTCTATCTTTCTCTCTCTCCCATTCTCATTCTCATTCTCTATCTCTCTCCTACCCTCTATTTTGTTCACCCTCTCTCCCTCTCCCCCTTTCTAACTCTCTCTCTCCCTCTATTTCCTCTTCCTCTATCTCCTTTCCTCTTTTCCCTTTTTTAGCTCTCTCCCAATCTCTATGTCTCTCTCTCCCTCTCTCTCTGTATCTCCCTCTCCCTCTCTCTCCTTCCCTCCTCTCTCATTCCCTCGCTTCTAATCACTCCATCTCTTTTCCCCTCCTTCTCTATCTCTCTTTCTCCCTTTCTCTCTCTTTGTCTTTCCATATCTCTTCCTTCCTCCCACTCCCTCTTTCCCACCCGTCTCCCCCTCTCCTCTCACCCTCTCTCTATCCCTCCCTCTCTCCTTTTCTATCTCTCACTTCCTTTTTCACTCTCTCTCGTCATCTCTCTCCCTCTCTTTCCTTATCTATCTCACTCCCTATTTCTCTCCTTCTCTCTCTCCTCCTCTTTCTATCTCTCCATCTATCCCTTTCTCACCCTTTCCCTGTCTCTCTCCCTACTCTATCCATCTCTCCCCCTCTCTCTTCACTCTCTATCTCTCTCTCTCTCTCTCTCTCCTAACTCTCCTTCTCTCACTTTTTCTCTCCCTCTCTCTTACTCTCTCCCTCTTTCTCACTAGCTCTTTCTCTCTCTCCCACACTCACTCCCTCTCTCTTTCTTTTTCTCTCCCTTTTTATATCTCACCCTTTCCGTCTCCTTTCTCTCTCTCTATATCTGTCCTTCTTCCTCCCATTCTCTCCTTTCTCTCTTAAGAGAAGGAGGGAGAGGGATGAGAGAAGGAGAGAGTGGATGGAGAGAGAGGGAGAGAGAGACAGAGAGAGAAAGAGGAAGAGACGGGGAGTGAGTGAGGGAGAGAGGGGAGGGAAGAAAGAGAGGGGGAGAGAGGGGAAAGAGAATGATATGGAGAGGGATAGGTGGAGACAGAAGGAAAAGGAATGAGCGATACAAAGATAGAGACAAATGAAGGGAAATGGTGAGAGAGAGAGGGGAGGGAGAGAGGGTGAGGGAGAGAAAGCATGGAGAGAGGTAGAGAGAGATAGAGAGAGGGAGAGGGGAAGGGAGAGAAGGAGGGAAGGAGAGTGAAAGAGGGAGAGAAAAGGAAAAGGAAGAGAGGGAGGGAGAAAGAGGAGCAGAGAGAAAAGGAGGGAGTGAGAGAGAGAGAGGAATGTAGAGAGGGGAAGAGAAGGAGATGGAAAGGGAGAGGTGGAGAGGGAAGGAAAAGGAGAGAGCAATACAAAGATAGAGATAAATGAAGTGAAATAGGGTGAGAGAAAGGGGGAGAGAGAGAGAGAAAGGGGAGGGAGGGAGAGAGAGGCGACATGGAGAAAGGTAGAGAGAGGGAGAGAGGGAAAGAGAAATAAAGGGAAAAAGAGGGATAGAGACAATAAGAGAGAGAGGGAGAGGGGGTATAGTGAGAGAGAGAGCAAGAGAGAAAAAGAGGGGAATAGAGATGGAAGAGAGAGAGAGAAATAGCGATGGAGAGAGAGAGAAAGGGAGAGATAAAGAGAGGAGACTAAGAGAGCAAGAGAGAGGGAGGGGAGGGAGAAGGGATTGAGAGGAAGAGAGAGGGGGTGAGAGAGATATAGAGAGGGATGGAGGGAGAGAGAAGGAGAGAGAAAGGGAGGGAGAAAAGGGGTATGAGAGAGGGAAGGAGCGAGAGGTAGGGAAAGGGGAAGGGAGAGAGGGAGAGGGAAGGAGGGAGTGCAAGGGAAGGGAGAGAGATAAAGAGAGAAGGAGAGAGAGAGGAAAAGAAAGAGGGAGCAAGAAAGAAAAGAAAAGAGAAAGAGAGATATTGAGAGAGAGAGGGAAAGAAAGATATTGAGAGAGAGAGAGGAGGAGGGGGAGAGAGGGAGAGAGAGGGAGGGTAACATGGAGGGCGAGAGGCGGAGGGAGGGAGAGAGAGAGAGGGAGGAAGGGGGAGAAAGGAAGGTAGAGAGATGGAGGGAGGGAGAGAGGGAGAGGGAGGGGAAGAGAGAACGAGGGAGGGAGTAAGAAATAGAGTGGAGGGATATGGAGATGGGGAAGGAAAGGAGGGATGGGGGAAAGGGAGAGAGGGAGAGATAAAGGAAGAGTGAGATAAAGAGGGAGAGAGAAAAAAGGGAGCAAGGGGTGAGAGAGAATGCGAAGGGGAGTGAGGAGGTGAGGGAGACGAGAGAATGGAGGAGAGGGAGAGGGAAGGGGAGGAGGGGGTAAGGGAGATAGAAGGGAGAGAGAGAGGAGAGAGAGTGAGGGAGGTAAAGAGAGATAGAGAGGGAGAAACAGGGGAAGAGAGAGGGATAAGGTGAGAGAGAGCAACGAGAGGGAGGGAGGGAGGGAAAGAGAGAGGGGAGAGAGTGGGATGAGGGAGAAAGGGAGGGAGAGAGAGAGGAAGAGGAAGTGACATAGAGAGAGGAGGAAGAGAAAGGGAGAGATAAGAAGAGAGAAAGAAGGAGAAAGAAGTAATGAAAGGGAGAGAGGGAGAGAGAGAGGTGGGAGAAGAGAGAGGGATAGGGAGAGAGGGAGAGAGGGAGGGAGGTAGAGAAAGAGAGAGGGAGGAGAAAGGAAGAGAGGGGGAGAGAGGGAGAGAGTGAGAGAGAGAGGGTAGGAGATGGAGAGAGAGGAAGATGGATAGAGAGAGAGAGAGAAAGAGAGACATAAAGAGAGAGAGTATGGACATTTATGTTTTCTCGCACTATCATAACAAAAGGTTTTCCTAACAATAGGGGTGTAGAGTTATAAGAAGAGTCATCACCCGTTTTTGAGATATAAAAATCAGCTAGAAACATAAATCATCTACCAAGTATAAGAACATCTTCAACTAGCCCTTTAGGGTACGTATTAGTGCAAAATGCCAATTGAATAATAACATTAATTTCTTTTAATGGACTTATATTTAATGAAGCATAACTTGAATATGGCATAACATTTATAGATACTCCTAAATCTAACATGAAATTTTCAATTCTACCTAAACCAATTTTACAAGATATGGTAAACATATCTAGATCCTTGTATTTTGGGGGAGTTTCCTTTAAAAAATGGCTAAGAAATTTTCTCCCATTCTTATGTTTTCATTGACACCTAGTCTTCTCTAATTAGTGCAAAATTCATTTAAGAACTTAGCATACCTTGGCACTTTGTGGACTACATCTAAGAGAGGCATGTTAACTTCAACCTTGTGAAATAGCTCAAGAATCTCCCTATCCTTCTCCTTTTTTATTTCTTCCATTTTAGGTTTCTCCAATCGACTAGGAAAAGGTGTAGGGTTAGTCTGTAAAATGAATAGAAGGGTCAAAATTTACCTTAGAACTTGATGAAGTTCCTTTGATTGGCATCTTTACCTTCTCTATTTTTATCTCAAGTTGTTTCTTCATTTACTACCTTAGAGATTACCTTGCTAGGTTTGTCCACCAAAGCACCCACCGGAGCACTACTTCTCAACATCATTGCACTCACATTATCCTTTCGGTTTAGCATAGTTTGGGATGGTAATTTTCCTCTAGATTGAGCCTTTAGACAGACTTACAATAGTCACCATCTAACTCATATGATTCTCTAAGTTCTAGATACTAGACCTTGTCTCTTATTAGAATTCCTTTGTGTTTAACACAAGGACTTCACTATGTCCTCTAAGGACTAATCAAAATTCTAGGGGGCATGTTATTGATAAGGTAGAAATTTTTATTTATAAGCTTTTCTATGCACATTTACATATGCGTACGGTTTTTATGGAAGAAGTTTGGGATGGGAATCTTCTATTGTTGTCCACCTTTGCATGTAAATACAATTTCTATACTCAATGCTTATATTTCATCGTATGATTCTATATGGGATGGGTGTTTCTATTAGTGCTCCTTCACTAATCTCGCATTCGTTGTTTTCTTAGGAGCGAGTTGTCTTTGAAGACTATGCCCTTATTCCTATGGGTTTTTATGCATGATTATTGCATCTTCCATATCTCAAATCTACTCTCTCCACTTATCTTACCTTGTCTTTTTTTCCCTTTGTATGCTCTAAAGTTTACAAGAAAACTTGCCTTTTATGCTATTTTATTTTTCACCCTTTGTCTTATGCCTTTGTCTTAATTAAAATATTTAAAAAATTGAGAATCATAGAACCATTATCAATTGATAATTGATGATGGTGCAACCATGTTGCAAGATAGTTTTATTAGTAAAAACAAATTATGCAATTATTCTATCGGGTAGGATAGGTTATAAACTTAAAAATACCCTACGAATTTTTCTTTTGCATTAATCTTTCGATCATTTCCTCTTCTCTATTGGCCACTCATTCAAAAAGTGCTCCTATCAAATGTATAACCTCGCATGAGCATTCACAAGGTTTGATTTAATTAACTAGAGGAGGAGATAGAGGAAAGGAGTGAGAGAGAAAAGGGAGAACGAGTGAGAGGGAGAGAAAGAGGGGGAGAGGGAGAGGAAAGGAGAGGGAGAGAGGAAGAGCAAGCGGGATGGAAAGAGAGGAAAAGTAAGGGAGATAGGGAGGGAGAGGGGTAGAGAGAGAGGAAGAGAGAGAGAAAGAGGAAGGAAGAGAGAGGGGACAAATAGGGAGACGGACGAAGAGGGAGGGAGGGAGGGAAAGAGGTTGACGAAAGGGAATGAGAATGAGGGAGAGAGAGGAAGGGGAGAGGAGGGGGAGAGGAGGAGGGAGAGAGGTAGAGAGAGGAAGAGAGGGAGAGGGAGAGAGAGGGAGAGAGAAAGAGGGAAAGAGATAGAGATGGAGGGAGGGTCGGATAGAGGAATAAAGGGATAGAGAGAGAGAGAGATAGAGGGAGAAGCAATTAAAGAGGGAGAAAGGAAGAGGGATAGAGAGAGAGGCGAGAGGGAGGGACGGAGGAAGAGAGAGGTTATAGAGAGAGTGAGAGGGATAGAGCAAGAGGGAAGGGGAGGGGAGAGGGACGGAGGGAGAGGCGGAGGGAGAGGGAGAGGGGAAAGAGAGGTGGGATGGAGAGAAAAGGAGAAAGGGAGAGATGGAAAGATGGAGAGGGAGAGAAGGGAGGGGTAGAGAGAGAGGGTGAAGGAGAGAGGGAGAGGGAGGAAAGGTGGGAGGGAGGGAGGGGAAGAGATAGACAAAGAGGGATAGAGAGAGAGTCGGAAGGAGGGAGATTGAGACGAGGGGAGAGAGAAGGAGAGAGGAAGAAAAGAGAAGGGGAAGAGAGGGAGAGATAGAGAAAGTAGGATAGAGAAAGAGAGATGTAGAGGGGGAAGGAAGGAGAAAAGGGAAAGAGAGAAGAGAATGAGGAAAAGAGAGGGAAGGAGAGATGGAGAGAGACGGAGGGTTTAGAGAGGGAAATGAAGCGTGAGAGATTCCTTCTCTCTCTCCCCTTTCTCTCTCTCTTCTTCTCACCCTCCTTACCACTCATTCACTCCCTCCCTCTCTCCCCTTCTATCCTTTTCTCGCTCTTTCCCTTTATCTCCTTTGCTCCCTCTCTCTCTTCCTCCCTCCCTCTCCCTTTCTCCCTTCTTTTCCTTTCTCCCTCTTTCTCTCTCCCTCTCTCTTTCCCTCCCTTTCATCTACTATCCCTCTCCCTCTCTCCCTCCTTTCTCCTTTCCCCTCCCTCCGTCCCTCCCTCTTTCGCTTTCGATATCTCTCCCCGACTCCTCTTTCTCTTTCTCCCTCTCACTCTTTCTTTCTCTTCGTCTCTCTCCCTTTCCTTATCTATCTCTGCCTCTCTCTATCTCTATATCTCTCCCTCCCTCTCTCTCCCTCTCTCCTCCCTCCCTCTCCTTCTCACCCTTTCTCTATCTCTATCTCTCACCATCTCTCCCCTTCTCTCCCTCTCCCTCTCCTTCCCTCTCTCCCACTCTCTCTCCATTTCTCCCTTTCTCTCTCTATCCTCTTCTATCCTCTCTCTCCCTTCTCCCTCCCTCTTTCCCTCTCTTTTATCCCACTCTCTCTCCCACCCTTTCTCTTCCGTTTGCTCTCTCTCCCTCCCTCCCTCTTTGCATCTCTCTAACTCTGTATCTCTTTTACTCCCTCCTTCTCTCTTTCCCCGCCCTTCCTTCCTCTTTATCTATCCAACCTCTATCTATGACACTCACTTGCCCTCTCTATCCCATCTCTCTCCCTCCCCCTCCCCTC
Source organism: Dovyalis caffra (assembly GCA_963924115.1). NCBI lineage: Eukaryota > Viridiplantae > Streptophyta > Magnoliopsida > Malpighiales > Salicaceae > Dovyalis > Dovyalis caffra. Next base: position 188,667 of record CAWUPB010000740.1, on the reverse strand, counting down.
CCTCTCCCTCTCTTTTTTAGACTCTCTCACTCCCCTTCCCAGACACCTCCCTCTCTTTTTGTTTCTTCCTCCAAATCTCCCCCTCTCTCTCCCTCTCTCTCCCCTTTCCTTCCCTCCCCCTCGTCCCCTATCTATCTTTTTATCTCCCACTCTCTCTCTTCCTCCATATCTCTCTCCCCCTCCTAATATCTCCTCTACCTCCCTCTCTCCCTCCCTATCCCTCTTCCTTCTCCCCTCTTTCTTCTCCTTCCTATCTTTCCTACTCTCTCTCCCTCTCTCCTTCCCGCCCCCTTTCTTACTTTCTCTCTCTCCCTTTCTCTTCCTCCCTCTCTCTCCTTAACCATCTACCTCTCTCTCCTTAACCATCTCCCTCTCTCACTCTTGCTCTCTCTTACAACCTCTATCTCTATCTTGCTCCCTCTCTCTCCTTCTCTCCCTCCCTACCTTTTACCCTCTCTTTGCCTCTCTCCCTCTCTCTATACCTCCCTTCCTTCACGTTTTCCCTCTCTCTCCCTCTCTTTACACCTTTCTCTATCCTTCTCTCTCTCTTTATCCATCTACCTCTCTCCCTCATGCTTTCGCTCTCCCTCTCCCCCTCTCTCCTTGCATCCTCCTCCCTTACTCTTTATCCCTCTCTCTCTCCTACTCTCTCCTTCTCCCCCACTCTCTTACTCCCTCTCCTTCTCCCTCTCCCTCTCTCTCCCTCTCCTTCTCTTTCTCTATCTCCCTCTCTCTATCTCTCCCCTCTCTCCCTTCTTCTTTCCATCTCTCTCCCCCTTCCTCCCCTTACTCTCCCTTCTCTCTCCCATTCTCTCCCTCTCTCCCTCCCTGTCCTTCTCCATCTCGCTCTCTTTCTCGCTCTCCCTCTCCTTTCCTCATTCCCTCTCTACCCCTCTTCATCTCCCTCTCTCCCTCCCTCCTTCCCTCTCCCTCCCTCTCCCTCTCTTTAACTCTCCCTCAATCTCTCTCTCTCTTTATCTCTCTTATTCTCCTACTCTCTCCCTTCCCTCTCTCTATCTCTCTCTCCCATTTCTCTCTTTCTCTTTCTATCCCCCTCTAACAATCCCACCTTCTCTCTCTCCCCCTCCCATTATCTCTCTCCATCTCCCTTTCTCCCTCCTTCAACCTCTTTCTCTCCTACTCCTCTTCTATCTCCTATCTCTCGCTCCTTATCCCCCTCTTTCTCTCCATTTCTCTCTCTCTATTTGTCTTCCCCCTAACCTTCCCACCCTTTCTTCCTCTCTCGCCCTCTATATCTCTCTTTCTACCTCCTACCATCTCTCTCTCTCACCTACTCCCTTCTCTCTCCTATCTCTCCCTCCCTATCTCCCTCTTTATCTCCCTCTCTCCCTCTCTCCCCCTTTCTCTCTCCTCTCATCTCTACCCCTCTATCTCCATTCCTCCCTCTGCCTCTCTCTTCTCTCCCCCTCTCCTTTTTCTCTCCCTTTCTATATCTCTCTCTCTCCCTTCTCACTCTCCTTCTCTTCCTCTTTCTCCCCCCTCCCTCTCCCCCTTTATGTGTTCCTTTCTCTCTCTGCCTCTCCTTCTCCCTCGCTCTCTGTCCCTCCCTCTTCTTTCTAACTCCCTTTTCTGTCCCCCCTCTCTTACTCTCTCTCCCTATTGCTATCTCTCCCTCTCACTCCCCCCTTTTCCTCTATCTCCCTCCGTCTCTCTCCTTCTTTCCCTCCCTACCTCTTACCCTCTCTTTGCCTCCCTCCCTCCCCCTTTCCTCTCTCTCCCTCTCTCTATACCTCCATCCCTCCCCCTTTTCCCTCTCTCTCCCTCTCTCTATATCTTTATCTATCCTTCTCTCTCTCCCTTATGCTTTCACTCTCCCTCTCCCCCACTCCCTCCCTCTCCCTATCCCTCTCCTTCCTTACCTCCTCCTCTCTTACTCTTATCCCTTTCTCTCCATTATCTCTCTCTCCCTACTCTCTCCCTCTCCCCCTCTCTCCTACTCCCTCTCCTTCTCCCTCTCTTTTCCCCCTCTCTCCCCCCTCTTTCCCTCTCTCTATCTCTCTCCCTCTTTTCCTCATTCTTTTCATCTCTCACCCCCTCTCTCCCTTTCTCTCCCTGTCTCCCTCCCTATCTTTTTCCCTCTCCCTCTCTCTCCCTCTCTCGTCCTCTCTCCCTATCTCTTAAATGCTTTCTCTCCTTCTCTCCCTTCATCCCACTTCCTCTCTCTCTCCCTCTCCCCCTCCCTATCCTTCTCCATCTCACTTTCTCTCCCTCTCTTCCTTCATCCCTCTCCCTCTCTCGCTACCTTTCGCTTCCCTTCCTCCCTCCCTCCCTCCCTCTTTCTCTTCCTCCCTCCCTCTATCTATCCCTCTCTCACTCCCCCTCTCTCTCTCTCTCCTCCTCCCTCTCTCTCTTCTCCTCCCTTCCTCTCTTTCCTCCTTGCCTTTCCCTCTCTCTCCATCTCTCTCTCTCCCTCTCCCTTTTTCCCTTTTTCTCCTCTCTCTTTATCCCTCTTTCTCTCTCTCTCTGCCTCTCCCTCTCTACCTCTTTCTCTCTCCCTCCTTCATTCTCTATCTCTTTATACCTCTCTCTCCCCCTCTATCCTTTGCCCTCTCTCCCATCCTTTCTCTCACCCACTATCCCTCTCTCCATCTCTCCCTCTCTCTACCTCTCTCACCCTTTCTCCCTCACTCTCCCCCTCTATCCTTCGCCCTCTCTCCCATCCTTTCTCTCACCCACTATCCCTCTCTCCATCTCTCCCTCTCTCTACCTCTCTCACCCTTTCTCTCTCTCCCCTCACTCTCCCCTCTCCCTCTCTCACTTCCTCACACTCTCTTTCTATCCTCCTCTCGCCCTCTATCCTTCCCTTTCCCTCTTGTTCTCTCTCCCTTAATCTTCCTCTCTCTTTATCTCTCTTACTCTCCCACTCTCTCCCCCTCTCCCTCTCTCTCTCGCTCACACTCTTGCTTTCTCTCCATCTCTCTCTAACACTCCCTCCCACTCTCATTTATGTTATTCTCTCTCTCCCTTAATCTCTTATGCCTTCTCCCTCTTCCTCTATTTCCCTCTCTCCCTCCCTCTTTCCCCCTCTCTATCTCTCTATCCCATTTCTCTCCCTCTCCCTCTCCCTTCCCTTCTCCCTCTCTCTATCTCTCTCTCTCTCGCCCTCTAACCTTCCCACCCTCTCTCTCCCCTCTCTTCCCTCCTTTCATCTCTCTTTCTCATACTCCCTTCTCTCTCCTATCTCTCCCTCCCTATCTCCCTCTTTATCTCCCTCTCTCCCTCTCTCTCCCTCTCTCTCCCTCTCTCTCCTTCTCTTTCTCTCCCTCTCTCTCCTCCTTTCTATCCCTCTATCTCCATCCCTCCCTCTCCCTCTCTCTCATTTTCTCTCTCCCTCTCTCACCATCTCTCTCCCCATTTCCCTATCTCCCCTCCCTCTTCCTCTCTCTTTCCCTCTATCTCTCCCTCTCCCTCTCTCTCCCTCACTAACTTTCTCCTTCCCTCTCTCTTTCTCTCTCCTTCTCTCTCGAACTTTCTACCTCTCACTCTCCCATTCTCTCCCTCTCTATCTTGCTCTCGACTCTTGATCTCTCCTTTACTCTCTCCTTTTTTCCCTTCCCTCTCTCTCTTTCTCTCTTTCTCATTCTCCCTATCTCTCTCTATCCCTCCTCTCTCTCCCTCCCTCCCTTACTTCCTCTCTCCCTCTCTCCATTTCTTTTTCTCTCTCTACTTCAGTCTCTCTTTTTGTTTCTCCCTCCCCCTCTCCCTCTCCCTCTCCCTCCCTCTCCCTCCCTATCTATCCCTCTCTCTTCCTTTCTCCCTCACTCGTCCTCTCTCCTTTCCTCTCATTCCCCTTTTCCCTCTTTCTTCCTCTCTCTCTCCCTCTCCCACCCACATTCTTTCTCTCATTGCCTTTTCATCTCCCTCTATCCCTCCCTCTTTCTCCCTCTCCCTCCCTCCTTGCCTCTCCCACCCCCTCTTCATCTCCCACTCCCCTCCCTCCTTCCCTCTCTCGACCCCTCTCGTGTCTCTTCCTCCCTCTCCCTCTCTTTCTTTCTCCCCGAATCTTTCTCTCTCTTTATCTCTCTTATTCTCCCACTCTCTCTCCTTCCTCTCCCGCTCTCTCCCCCTCACACTCTCGCTTTCTCTCCATCTCTCTCTAACACTCTCCTTTCTACTATTCTTTCTCTTCCTCAATCTCTTACTCTTTCTTCCTCTTTCTCTATTTCTCTCTCTCACTCCCTTTCACTACCTCTCTCCTCCTCTCTATCCCTCTTTCCCATTTCTCTCCCTCTCTCTCCCTCTTCATTTCTCCCTCTCCATTTCTCTCGTCCCCCATCTAACCTTCCCACCCTCTCTCTCTCCCTCTCTCTCCCTCTCATTATCCCTCTCTATCTCCCTTTCTCCCTCCTTCCATCTCTCTTTCTCTTTCCTACTCTTCGTCTCTATCCTATCTCTCCCCTCTATCTCCCTTTTATCTCCCTCTCTCTCCTTCTCCCTCCTCTCCTCTCTATCCCTTTGTCTCCATCCTCCCTCTTTCTCTCCCTCCTTCTCCCTCTCTCCCTCTTTCTCTCTCTCCCTCTCCTTTCCTCCTTCCCTCTCTACCCCTTTTCGTCTCCCTCTCTCCTTCCCTCATTCCCTCTCTCTCTCCACCTCTCACCTCCCTCCCTCCCTCTCCCTCTCTTTATCTCTCCCTTAATCTGTCTATCTCTTTATCTCTCTTTTTCTCCCACTCTCCACCCTCCCTCTCTCTATCTCTCTCTCCCATTTATCTCTTTCTCTCTCTCTCCCCTTCTAACGATCCCACCTTCTCTCCCTCCCTCTCTCTCTCCCTCCCATTATACCTCTCCATCTCCCTTCCTCCCTCCTTTCACCTCTCTCTCTCTCCTACTCCCTTCTATCTCTTATCTCTCCCTTTATATCTTCCTCTTTCTCTCCTTTTCTCTCTCTACCTTTTCCCCCTCTAACCTTCCCACCCTCTCTCCCTCTCTCTCTCTCCCTCTCTCTCTCTCCCTCTCCATCTCCCTTTCTCCCTCCTTTCATCTCTCTCTCACCTACTTCCTTTCTCTCTCCATCTCTCCCTCTCTATCTCCCTGTTTATCCCCTTCTCTCACTCTCTCCCTCTTCTCTCTCCTCTTCTTTACCCCTCTATCTCCATCCCTCCCTCTCCCTCTCTCTCGTTTTCTTTCTCCCCCTCTCTTTTTTCTCCATTTCTATCTCTCTCTCTCCTCTTCTCACTCTCCCTCTCTCCCCTTTCTTCCCCCCTCCCTCTCACCCATTGTCTTTCTTGCCTCTCCCTATCCTCTCTCCCTCTCTTTCTCCCTCTCTCCTTCACTCTCTCGTCCCTCCCCTCTCCCTCCCTCCCTCTATCCTTTTTTTCTGATCCTCTCTCCCTCTCCTTTTTACCCTCCTTCTTTCAGTCTCCATCTATTTCGCTCTCTCTCTCCCCCTCCCTCTCTCCGTCTCCCTCTCTCCGACACACTTACTCTCTCATCGTGTCTCCATATCTCACTCTATTTCTCTCTCTCCCCCTTTCTCTTTCTCCCTTTCTCCCTCTCTATCTCTCTCCCTCACCCTCTCTCTCCACTCCCCTCTCTCTCCCTTTCACCCTCTCTATCCTCCCCTAATCTCTCCCTCCCTCTCTCCCTCTTTCTATCCCTCTCCTAATCTCTCTCTCCCTTCTTCTCTCTCTCCTCCTCTCTATCCCTATCCTCATCTTTCCCTCCTTCCCTCTCTCTCTCCCTTTTCTTTCCTCCTTCCCTCTATACCCTCTTCATCTCCCTCTCTCCCTCCCTCCTTCCCCCTCTCTCTCTCTCCCCCTCTTGCCTCCCTCCCTCCCTCTCCCTCTTTTTATCTCTCTTTCAATCTCTCTTTCTCTTTATCTCTTTTTATCTCTCTTATTCTCCCACTCTCTCCCCTCCCTCTTTCTATCTCTCTCTCCCATTTCTCTCTTTCTCTTTCTCTCCCCCTCTAATGATCCCACCTTTTCTCTCTCTTCCTCTCTCCCTCCCTCATCTCTATCTCTCTCTCCCCCTCCTTTCTCCGTCTTCCACCCTCTCTCTCTCTCCCTCTTCCTTCCTCTTTCTCTTTCCTCTCTCTATTCCTCTCTCCCTCCCTTTCTCCCTCTCTCCCTCTCTTTCACTTTCTCTCACCCCTCCCCCTCTCTCCCTCTCTCTTTCTTTCTTTCTCATCCTCTCTCAATCCCTCCCTCTATCTCCCTCTCTGTTCCTTCCTCTTTCCTTCTTGCTTTCTCTCTCTCTCTCTCTCTCACCCTTTCCCTTATCTCTCTCCCTCTCCATCCCTCCCTCTTCTCCTTTTCTCCCTTCTCCTTTATCCCTTTCTCTCACTCTCCCCCTACCTCTCTCCCTATTCATCTCCCTCCCTCTCTCTCTTTTTCCTCTCTAACTCTCTCTTCCTTCCCTACTCCATCTCTCTCTCCCTCTCTCTATCTCTCTACCTCTCTTTAAATCTCTTCCTCTTTCTCGTTTCTCTCTCTCCCTTCCTTTCTTTCTCTCTCATTCTCTTCCTGCCTCCCCTACTCACCCTCTCTCCTCCTTGTCTCCCTCTCTCTCCCTCTATCTCTCTCGCACTCCATATATCTAATTTCCTCCCTCTCTCACCCTCTCCCTCTATCTCTCTCACCCTCTCCCTTTATCCCTCTCATCCTATCTCTTTCTCTCTACCTCTCTCTCTCTCTCTCTTTCTCCCTCTCTCCCTCCTCTCTCTCTATTAGCCCTATCACTCCTTTTTTATCTCTTGCACTCCTTATCTCTCTCTCCCTCTCTCTCCTTCCCCTTCTCTTTCTATCTCCCTCCCTCTCTCTCTCCCTAACCCCTCTCTCCCTTCACATACCCTTTCTCTCTCCTTTCCTCTCACTCCTTTTCTCTCTATCCTTCTATTTTTATTTCTCTCTCCCTCTCTCCTACCTTCCTTCTCCCTCTCTCTATCCTTCACTCTCTATCTCTCTCTCCCTTCCACCCTTCCTCCCCCTCCCTTTTCCTCTCTCCCTTTCCTTCCCTTTCTCTCCCCCTTCCCTCTATCCCTTTCTCTTTCCTTCTCTCTCCCTCGCTCCCTCTATCTCTCTTTTTGTACTTTCCTCTCTCCCTCTCTCTCACATACTCTTTCCCTCTCTCATGCTCTTTTCCCTCTCTCATGCTCTGTTTCCCTTTCATTCTACCTCTCTCCCTCCTCTTCTTTTCCCCCTTCATCTTTATACCTTTCTATCTTCTCTCTCCCTCTCCCTCTCTCCTTATTCATCTACCTCTCTCCCTTTCCCTCTCGCTCTTTCTCTCTCTCTCTCTCTCTTTCCACTCTCCCTCTTGCCTCTCTCTCACTCTCCCTCTCTCCATCCCTCCTTCTCTCTCTCTGTCCTACTCTAACTATCTCTTTTCCTCCCTCTCCTACTCCATCTCTCTCTTCCTCTCTTTTTCTCTTTCAACCTCTCTCTAAATCTCTCTCCTCCCTCTCCCTCTCTCTCTCTCTCTCCCTCTCTCTATCTCTCCTCTCCCTCCCTTCCTCTCCCACTAAGAGAGAGAGATAGAGAGGGGGAGAGGGAGAAATAGAGAGTAGGGAAGAGAGGTAGATGGAAAGAGAGAGGGAGAGAGGTAGATGGGGAGAGAGAGTGAGATTCGAAGAGAGAAGGAAAGAGGTAGAGGGGAGAGAGAGTGAGATTCAGAGAGAGAGGAAGAGGGGTAGAGGGAGAGAGGGAGGCAGAGGGAAAAGGAGAGTAAGCTAGATGGAGAGGGAGATAAAGAGTAGGAGAGAGTGTGGGTAAGGGAGAAAGGAGAGAGAGGGAGAGAGAGTAAAGGAGAGTGTGAGAATTGGAAAGAAAGAATAAGAGAGCGAGGGAAGGAGTAAGGGAGGGAGGGGAGAGAGAGGGAGAGAGAGGGAGGGAATAAGTGAGAGAGAGGGGGAAGAGAAAGGGAGGAAAAAGTGAGAGAGAGAAAGGGAGAGCAAAGGAGGGAGGGAGAGAGAGGGAAGGAATAAGTGAGAGAAAGAGGGGAAAGAAAGGGAGGAAAAAATGAGAGAGAGTGGGAGAGAAAAGGAGGGAGGAAGGGGAAGGAGAGATAGTGGGTGAGGGAGAGAGGGGGAAAGAGTAAGGGAGAGAGTGAGAATGGGAGAGAAAGAATAAGAGATAGGTAAAGAGAGAGTAAGGGAGAGAAAATGGAGGAAAACCTAGATGGAGAGAGAGGGAGGGAAAAGTGAGAGAGAGAGGGGGCAACAGAAAGTGAGGGAGGGAGAGAGAGTGGAGAGAGGGAGAAAGAAAGGGAGGGAGAGGGAGGGGGAGAGAATAAGAGAGAGGGAGAGAGTGAGTGAGGGAGGTAGAGGGAAGGAGTGAGAAGGAGAGTGAGAGGGAGGAGTGGGAGAGGGAGAGGGAGAGTGAGGGAAGTAGGAGAGAGGAAGAGGGAGAAAGAAAGAGGGAGAGGGAGGAAGAAAAGTGAAAGGGAGCGGGAAAGAAGGAGAAGGAGTGAGAGACTATGGGAAAGAGAAAGGATAAGGGAGAGGGGGGAGAAAGAAGGAGTGAGAGAGTGAGAGGGAGGAAGAGAGAGAAGGAAAGAGGGAGAGAAAAAGAGGGAGGAGTGAGAATAAGAGAGGGGGAAGAGAGAGACATGGAGAGAGAAAGGGTGAGAGGAAAGGATAGGGGGAGAGATAGAGGGAGAGAAAGAGAGGGAGAGAGATTGAGAGGGAGGATGAAAGGAGAAGGAGATAGAGCGAAGGGATGAGAGAGGGATTGAAGGAGAGAGGGAGAGAGGTAAAAAGAGAGAGAGGATGGAGGGAGAATGAGGGAGGGAGAGGGAGAGATGGAAGGATGGAGTGAGAGAGGGAGGGAGGGAAGGAGAGAGAGGGTAAGAGAGAGAAGGTGGGAGAGAGTGGTAGAGAAAGGGAAAAGAGAGAGGGAGAGAGACAGGGATAGAGAGGGAGAGTAGGAGGGGGAGGTAAAGAAAGGGGAAAAGAAAGAGAGAAGGAGGGAGGGTGAGTGGGAGAGATAGAGGGGGAGAGAGGGAAAAGAGAGAAAGAGTGGGGAGGAGAGGCAAATAGGGAATGAGAGGAAGAGGGAAAGGGAGAGGAGAGAGAGAGAGACATGGAGAGAGATAGATTGGGAGAGAGGGAGAGAGGGAAACAAAAAGAGAGTGATTGAAAGAGAAAGAAAGAGAGAGGGACAGAGGGACAAAGAAGGGAGAGGAAGAGAGAGAGAGGGTAGGGAGAGAGAGGAAGAGAGTAAGTAGGAAAGAGATAGAGAGAGGGAGAGAGAATTAAAGAGAGAGAAAGAAAGGAAGATAAAAAGGAATAGAGGAAGAGATTGAAAAGGTAAAGAGAGAGATAATAAGGTTAGGAGAGAGAGTGGGAAAGAGAGATAAGAAGGGAGAGATAGAGTGAGGAAGAGGGATGAAGAGAGAGAAAGAGAGTGGGAGGGATAGTGGGAGAGGGGAGAGAGGAAGGGAGAGTGGGAGAGATGGGAGGGTGGGAGAGAGAGAAATAAAGAAAGGTAGAGAAAGAGAGAGGGAGAAAGGGAGAGGGAGTGACAGGGAGAGGGAGAAGAAGAGAGAGAGAGGAAGAAAGGGAGAAAGTGAGAGAAAAGGATAGGGATAGAGAGTGGAAGAGAGAATGAGCGGGAGAGGTAGAGAATGGAAGAGAGAGGTAGAGAGAAAGGGAGGGAGAGAGTGAGTGGGAGAGGGAGAGAGAGATGGAGGGAGAGAGGCAAGGAGATAGAAAAGGAGAGATAGAGAGAGATAGAGGGGGAGAGAGAGAAGGAAAGAGAGAGATGGAGAGAGAAAGAGAGGGAAAGATGCAGGAAGAGAAAGGGAAAGAGAGAGGAGAGAGAGAATGGGAGAGAGGGAGAAAGAGGGAGAGTGATAGGGAGAGGGAGAGACAGAGGAAGGCAACGATAAGAAAAGGAAAGGGAGAGAGAAAGGGTGAGGGAGTAGGAGAGGGAGAGAAAGAGTGAGAGAGGGAGTGAGAGGGAGAGGAGAGGGAATGGAATAGAGGGGGAGGGAGAGGGAGATAGAAATAGAAAATGAGAGAGAGAGAGAGGGAGACATATGGAAAGGAAAGGAGCAAGAGAAAAGAGGGAAAGAAAGAAGGAAATAGGGACAGGGAGAAAGGGAATTTGAGGAAGGGAGAGAAGGAAGGAAAAAGAGTGAGGGGGAGAGAGAGGTAGAGAGGGAGATGGAGAGGGAGTGAGTGGAAACAAGGGATATAGAGAGGGAGGGAGAGAGGGGGAGAGAGAAAGGAAGAGAAGGAGAGATAGATAAAGAGGCAAGGAGGAATATAAAATATTAGGGAGAGAGAGTGGGAGAAAGAGATAAGGATAGAAAGAGAGGGGAAGAGAGGGAGGGAGAGAAAGAGAGAGAGAGGGAGAGAGGGGAAAGATAGAGTGTGAGATGGAGAGAGAGAGAGAGTAAGGTAGAAGGGAGAAAGGAGAGAGAAAGAGAGATAGGAAGAGGGAGAGAGTAAGAGAGAGAGAGGGAGAGGAGAGGGAGAGGGAGAAGGAGCTGAAGCGATAGAGAGGGAGAGAAGGAGAGAGGGAAAGGGAGATAGAGAGAGTAAAAGAAAGAGAAAAGGGACAGAGAAATGAGGAGAGAGAGAGAATGGGAGACGAGAGGTAAAGAGAGGAAGGGGGAGAGTGTGTGGGAAAGAGTGAGGGAGAGAGGGAAAGAGAGAGATAGAGGGAGGGAGAGAGATGGAGAGAGAGAGGAGAGGGAGAGAGATGGAGAGAGAAGGAGAGGGAGAGAGGGAGGGAAAGAGAGGGAGATAGAGAGAGAAAAGAAGAGAAAGAGAGGGAGATAAAGAGAGGGAGAGAGGGGAAGAGAGGGACAATGAAAGGAAAAGAGGGAGAGAGTGATAAAGAGAGAGTGGGGGAGGGAGAGAGAGGGAGAGGGAGATAAGAAGAGGGAGTGAGAAAGAGAGAGTCGACGGATGATGCATCCTATGAATGTACAAAATGAAACAAAAAATTTTGCTCCATCTAAGGCCCCTAAGATCAAGTCGTTAAATCCACTAATCATACATACAAGAATTAAAGCATAAGTTAAGGATTACCTCTCATAACGAAGAATTTAGCTCTTGTAAAAAAGGAGTTATCTAAGTGTCTAACCTCTATTGATAATTCACACAACTTAAACACCCACAAAGGAAGCCATAGAATTCACATAGTTCTACCTTCAATCCTTCGTATAGTTAATTTTACCTATATCAACCAAATTAGGGTTTTATTCAATAACTCAAGCTTTTTAAGAAAGGATGCAACAACTCTAGCTTTTAAGGAGGGAAACTCTTTCTCTCTATTTTTTCTCTTTTTACAACGTGTCACTCTCTCCTTGTTATTATCAATGTCAACTCTATCCTTTATTTATAAAGGAAGTGGTGGCAACATCTCCTAATAGGTTTAGGAGGTGTTAATTATATGGGCTTTGTTTAGTCCCATTCATGTAAACCTTAAGCCTTATCCAATAGGGCTCAAACCTAGAGCTTAAATTCTTTGCATTGAAGAAAAACTGGAAAAAGATTTAGGATTAAAAATCATATACATATGAGAAAGATGATGATGTACCCGATCGAAAAATGTCATCAACGGACATGAGAATCTCGTCAAATTATACCTTATGCCTATATTTCCATATCTCCTAAGGGGAAAAGAATTGGGTAGCTACTCGACACATACCTTCTTTTTCACTCTCTCTCTTTCTCCCTCTCTCTTTCTTTGTCTCTCCATCTCCATCTCTCTTCCTCTCTCTCCCTCTCTCTCCCCCTCCATCTCTCTATATCTCCATCTTTTTTCTCTCTCCTTCTCCTTCTCTCCCCCTCTCCTTCTCTCTCTCTCTTTCTCCCCACTCTCTCTCCCCCTTCCTCCCCCTACTCCCCCTCTCCCTTCCTCTCATATCCTCTACCTCTGTCTCTCCCCTACTCTACTCTCTCTCTCCCTCTCTCTCAATCTTTCTCCCCCTCTTTCCCTCTCTCTCTCTCTCTCTCTCACTCTATCTTCACTTTCTCTCTCTATATCTCACCCTCTCCCTCTCTCCCTACTCTCTTTCCCTCTCTCCCACTCTTTCTCCCTCCCTCCCTCTCCTACACTCTCTCCCTCTTCTCTCTCCTCTTTCTCTCTCTCTCTCTTTATCTCTATCTACCCTTTCTCTCTACCTCTCACACATACTCTCTCTCCCTTATCTATCTCTCTTTCAAAGTTTCTCTCTCCCCTTTATATCTCTATCTCTCTTGATTTCTCTCTCCTCCTCTCTCTCTTTTCCCTTTCTCTCTCTCTCCCTCTCTATATCACTCTCTCCCTCCTCCATCCCCCTCTCTTTGTCTCGTCTCTTCCATTCTCCCTCTCTCTCACCCATACTCTCTTCCTCTCTCTCTTTCTCTCCCTTTCTCTATCATCCACTCCCTCTCTCTATCACTCTCTCTCTTTACCATCTCTCTCACTCTCTACCTCTCGCTCTCTACCTCTTTTTCTCACTCCTTCTCTATCCATCCCTTCCTTTCTTTTCCTCTATGGCACCCGCTCCCCGGCCCACTCGCTAACTACCCAAAAAGGAGTGGCCGGGTAAAGAACGCATCACACTAACACGACTAAATCCCGACTCAATCCCTAATTCGTACGTGCTCATACATTAAGGGCACATTATGTAATGAAATACGTATAATACAAATTATATAACATTAACAAATCTAACGAAAGAAATTACAAATTATTTACAACACCATTAAAATGTCTACCAACGTTCCAACCCAAAATTATAATCAAAATAAACTTCGTTACGTTTGTGTCACACATGAGCCCTCTTTAGGAGGAACCAGCAACATCCTTGCTACTTTGACCCTTTCCTGTCATAACATGGAAATAACAACGAGGTGAGTCGAAGCTCAGTAAGTGGGGTGAAGCACATGATATGCAATGCTTTTCGGACTTTCCCACCATACTTATAGATTTTAATTTCGATACCCTAGGTATTATCAAATCTACTTTATTGGTGATTATTGAATCACCTAATGCTAACAACGAAATTATCCCTCGTTATAGCCACTCGTTAGTAGGAATCCATCACCCAATAGTATAGTCACACATATTAGAGCACACACACAATTAGACCACTAATACCCATTTATTTTTGCTAGGTTACCAAACTTAGTCATGTCAACTAATTGTCAATCAATTGACATTTCTCAATCCGCTCCACAATGCACATGATGCATGTGATGTTATATTTACCATATTAAACATATCCAACCCATATAAAATTTGGTTTTAGATATTTTCATAGGTCTAACCCACATAGGGTTTTGAGTATTCTCTTACCCTTTATCATAATGTTCACCTCGTTATAGTTAAATATCGACAATTGGTATTGGTTGAGTCGTAGATTTAATTATGTACGTGAATACTTCCCTTTTTGTTTCCTTTAGTAAATCTAGTCATTAAATCATTCCACACTTGAATTGCATCGTTATTAGCATTTGGACCAATTTTCAACATGGTAAGTTATAATTTTACTTTCTAGCTCGATTTTAACACTTTTAGGTCGAATTTAGTTCTTAAGTCAAAATCTTTATTTCTTTGGCAAGCTTACCTTTCTAATTTCAATTTTATTCATATTTGGACCTAATTGGACCATTACTTATCAAATTAATTTAATGGAACCCAAAGCCCCATTTCTCCTAAGTTTGGGCCGAATGGGTTTCTTAATTTTGCAAGAAATGTTCTTTGATTTTATATGAAGTTTCCTTCTTTATTTGAAATGACTAATCAAACCTAATTTGTTCACCATTAAAATTTAAGTCCTTAAGTATCAAAAGGTTCCATCTTTCCCATTTTGGCCAAAAGTCACCTTAGGAAAAATCCAAAATTTTAATTTTTCTTCCTTCCTATTTTACTTTGTCCAAGTTCGTATCAATCCTAGTTTAGTCCACCAAGTTTCGATCAAGCTCCTATTCTTTCAATCAAACCTATCAATACACAAACATAGGCATGCACAAGGCTTTCCACACTTAATAAACAACATATCAATCATTCCTTACATGTTCCATAACAACCAACAATCATATGTCAAGCCATCCAACACAATACCAACACAACAACACAACACAACATAATCAAAAGCTTAATCAATTACATAAATTAACATTTAAAAATCAAATAGATGGCATAGATAAAAACCCACTTACTTAGTTTAGGTTTGTTAAGGATTTCTCTAGCTTTTTCCTTCTTTTTCTCATTTCTTTCTTTCCTTTCTTTTTCTCTCTTTCTTTTTCGTGTTTCTCTCTCTCTCAATGACATTTTTTTTCTTATTTTGGGTGAGCTAGGGATTTAACTAAAACAAATGGCTAAATTTCATCTTTTCCTTATATATATACTCCATTTTCCTTCATTATTTAGTATGCCATATGTCCTTAATTAAGTTGTCCAAGTACAAAGTAAAGGAAGACTTTGGAAGGCAAGGTGGCAATTTGGAAGTCAAAGGTGATGAGTTGTCATCAATTACATTAAATGAAGTGCTTAGGTGTCTAGTTAGTTGCTAAAGATGGTCATTAAGCTAACTAAATCCTTAGGCTAGTTTAGTTTAAAGGACATGCCATTCTTTCTTAGAAAAATTCGACCATTCCTCCTAAAGAATTAATTCGGCAATTTCCTCCCCAATAATTCAGCATTTTCCTACCTAAAAATTTTCCAACATTCTCCACAATGCAACATACCTTTCTCACTTGTATAATAGGTTCCATATATATATATACTAGAGAAAATGCATGGTAATTAGCTAACTTACCTGAAAATTCATCCCCTAATTCCTCACATAAACACCAAGCATCATAAAATCACAAAAACATTAAAATGGTACATAAATCACACCCTTGCTCAATGTATTTATGTAAGAATATCCTTGTATGTATATTTATATGGTTAAGGACTTTACGGGGGTTACATTTCTCTCCCCTTTAAAGGAATTTCGTCAACAAAATTGACTCATTCGAATAATTTTGGGTATTTATCTCTCATTTCTTCCTCCCATTCCCAAGTCATCTCTTCAAGGTTATGATTTTCCAAGAAGACTTTAACTGGACCAATCTTTTCGTTCCTTAATTGTTTGACTTGCCTACCAAGAATCTAGATCGGTCTTTCTTCATATGTTAAATCTAGGGTAAGATTTGGTGGCTTTGTCTCCATAATTTGACTCGACTCTCCTAGGCACTTTCTTAGCATGGATACATGAAATACATTATGTACTCTTGTTAACGATGGTGGTAGCATCGAGCAGAAAGGCCTTATCGCCTACTCGATCTAGTATTTCAAATGGTCCTATGTATCGTAGACTTAACTTTCTCTTTTTCTCAAATCGTATACGCCCTTCATCGGTCAAACTTTTAGGAGTACATAGTCATCGACTATAAACTCCAAATCTTTCCTCCTTTTATCGGCATAGCTTTTCTATTTGCTTTGAGTTGTTTTCATCCATTGGTGGATCTTATCTACCACTTCAATCATTTGTTGCACCAACTATAGTCCCAATAACTTTCTTTCCCCTATTTCATCCTAATGCATGGGAGATCTACATCGTCGCCCATACAAAGCTTCATAAGAAGCCATCCCAATTGAAGCTTAGTAGTTATTGTCATACACAAATTCAAGTAAGCGTACGTATTTCTCTCATTTTTCGAACCAATCCGAACACATGCTCGTAACATATCTTTTAGTATTTGAATCACTCGTTCATATTTTTCATCGGCTTTACGGATGATAAGTTATGTTGAATTTTAGCTTCATGCCCATGGCTTTATGTAGACTCTTCCAAAATATAAAGGTGAATCTAGGATCTCGATCCGACATCATTGAGATCGAAACCCCATGTAGTCTTACAATTTTGCTAAGGTATAATTAGGCATATTGGTTTAGATTATAGGTGGTTCGATCGAAAGAAAGTGCGATGATGTTGTCGACTCTATCCACGATCATCCAAATGGCATCCGACCCTCTTTTCGATCTTGGCAATCCTATGACGACATCCATAGTTATATGCTCCCACTTCCATTCTAGAATCACCAATGGATTTAACATTCTCGAGGGTCTTTACGTGTTCTATCTTTATCTATTGATCGACTTAACACCTTGCCATAAAATTAGCTACGTCTTTCTTCATTCTAAGCCACCAATAACTTTTTTGTGAGTCTCGATATATCTTCGTGCTTCTCGGGCGCATCGAATAGGGAGTTACATGCTCTTCTTTCAATATTTCTTCCTTCACATCCTCAAGGGAACACACAACCTCCCTTTAAATCTAATTACGGCTTTGTTATCTATCGTAAAATCGGATTCCTCCCCAGCCTTTATATTTTTCTTCAATTCATTCAACGTTTTCATCCATTTGCTATTCCATTTGAATTTTTTCCTACAAAGTCAACTAAACTAATAAAGATGATAAAATGCTAGCATAACCTACCATAATTATCTCCAGTTATAGCTTTTGTAGATCTCTCACTATCGGCGACTGGATTACCTACATCGTTGTAACTAATTTTCTCGCTTAAAGCATCGACAACAACATTGGCCTTTCCCTATTCTTTCACTAACTCTAACCACCTTCTTTGCCTCATGTTTAGCTCCTTCTATATGAAAATATATCGTAAACTCTTATGATCCATGTATATCTCACATTTTACGTCATGTAAAAATGTCTCTAGATTTTCAAAGGCAAAGACTAATGCCGCTAACTCCAAATTGTATGTTGGATAATTCCATTCATATTCCTTCAATTTCCATGATGCATAGGCTACTACTCTTCCATTCTGCATCAACACCACTCCTAGCTCGTTTTTACAAGCGTCATTATACACCATAACGTTTCTAGCCTCGGACGAAATGGTTAGCACTAAGGCCGTGATTAACCTCGGTTTTAGCTCTTGGAAGCTCTCCTCACAAGCATTCATCCATTGGAACTTAACACTCTTTTCATCAATTTAGTAAGAGGTCTCGCTATCTCGAGAAGCCCTCCATGAATCTTTAATAATAACTAGCTAGCCCTAAGAAACTTCGTACCTCCATCGTGTTCTTTAAAGTAGGCTAGTTTTGGATAACCTCTATTTTCTTCGGATCCATTACTATACCTTCCTTCATCACCACGTGACCTAGAGAAGCTATCCGCTCTAGCCAAAATTCACATTTCTTGAATTTGGCATATAGCTACTCGCTCCCTTAGCATCTACAAAGTACCTCTTAGATGCTCTTTATGATCCTCCTTACTTTGAGAATAAATCGAACTATCATCGATGAATAAGATGATAAATTTATCTAGGAATCTCTTAAAGACTCGATTCATCAAGTCCATAAAGCTAGATGGGGTGTTATTCAATCCAAACGCCATTACTAGGAATTTATAGTGGTCATATCTTGTCCCGAATGCCATTTTCCTTACATCCTCCAATCTTACCCTCGATTGGTGATATCCCGATTGTAGGTCGATCTTGGAGAACATCGTTGCACCTTATAATTGATCGAATAGATCATCAATCCGAGGTAGCAGGTATTTATTTTTCATCACTCAATTCAATTCTTGATAATCGATGCATAGTCATAGAAAACCATCTTTCTTTTTCATAAACAATACTAGGGCTCCCCAAGGTGAATAACTAGGGCATATGAATCCCTTATCCAGTAAGTTTTATAGCTACACCTTTAGCTTTTTCAACTCAACTAGGGCCATTCTATAAGGAGTCTTAGAAATCGAAGTCATGCCTAACTTTAAATCAATCTCAAAGTCTATTTCCCTTTCGGTGGTAACGTAGTTAAACTTTCCGGAAATACGTCTAAGTACTCCTGTAAGACCTCTATGTCTCCTGGTTTTGACTTTTGTTCCACTTGACTATCCACCACATGCGCTAGGTACCCCATACATCCTTTTCCTAGCATCCTTCGAGCTTTCATGGTTGAGATGATCGATATAACTCGAAACTTTGTATCGGTCTTAAACTCTAACGATCGATTTCTAGATAGACCAAAAATTATCCTTCTACCTCGATAATCGATAGTGGCACCATGCTTCGTTAGCCAATCATTCCTAGAATCAATTCAAAATCTTGAAGATCCAATACTATTAGATCAGACTCTAGACTCTTATCTTTGATCTGCACTGGATACTCTTTAACTATGTTCATCGATTCTAAAACTTTTTCATAAGGGACCACTATGAGATACCCTACAACTAATGTCTCGAGCTTGACGCCTAGGCTCTTTACTAATGTTTTTGATATAAATGAACGTGTAGCACTAGAATCAATCAAAACATAAGTAATTAAGCCAAGGAGTAAGACATTACCATAAATTATCG
Organism: Dovyalis caffra; assembly: GCA_963924115.1. Classification (NCBI taxonomy): domain Eukaryota; kingdom Viridiplantae; phylum Streptophyta; class Magnoliopsida; order Malpighiales; family Salicaceae; genus Dovyalis; species Dovyalis caffra. The sequence continues at coordinate 170,395 of CAWUPB010000740.1, read as the reverse complement.
TTGCATTCCCCCGATTAGCCTTTTCCTATGTCATAGTGTATATACCTAAGCGAGTACCTTTTCCGATCCTAGTTTCGCACTCTAGGGTCAATTATAAGATATATGCTCCGGTTTTTAACATACATAAGCAGGTCCTTACGTCCGATCAAAATTCCTCGATATGGAATCTCCCACACCTATTGCATCGAGGTTGATTACTTATTCGTCGGTCCCGACTGATTACTCGATAAGTGGTCTAAGAACATATGGTGTTGGTCTAGCGGTCCATGCATTTCCTAGACCACCACTTCGATTAAATTTTTTAAGTAGAACTCGCTTTACTAGTCAAGATGAAGAGGCTCTCGATTTAAACGCTTACCTCTTTTGCTACAATTCCTTTGCAATCTTATTTTGATCTTCATCTCGTTATCATTGCCTTATCCATTATTTACGAGAAGGTGTTGGCAATCAACATACATAAAATGCTTCATACTCTTAGGTTTAACCTTGTCGAGAATCGATTCTTTTTCGGATTTTCATCCGTTGTAATGAATGAGGTGAATCTACACCTTTGTTCAAATTTTCATACATATTCGCCCACCAACATTCCATCTTGCATTAATGATAGGAAGTCTTGAATTTTTTTAGCTCTCACGTCTATAGTAAAATATTTTTTATAGAAGACATCCTTAAATCCTTCCCCGGTTAAGGTAGGCATGTTTACTATCAGTCATCCACTATCCTACCATGTGCGGGCATCCTTGGTTAGCATAACGATGGCACACGATACTCGTTCATTGTTGGTAAATTACAAGTATTCAAAGACTTATTGCCTCCAAAGGCTTAATGCATTCCTCCATTATCATTGGTTTAACATCCTCGGAGAATTCCTAGGGATTCATTTTACAAAACCTCTCCATCGCGTCATTTCTATGTTGGGGCAACGAAGGTGGAGGTTGTTGATGCATAGCTAGGAGCTATCTCATTTGCTCCACAAGGACTTGTTGTTATTGTTGCATTGCTTGTTGTTGTTGCATCATATCCATCATATGATTTAAAGCATCTTGTTGATTTCTATTATTATCATTAGAAGTCCCTTCACCTCCTCGCTAATACTCGGATTTTTTCTTAGCATGCTTTGACTTTGTACATGCCATATTATGCTCAAGTTAGTTTTGGTATCAAAATCAACATATAATGTAAATCATCCACGTATGTGCGAGATTATATTTATATATATAGTAAGCATTTCATACAAAACATGCACTTACAAGTACATCTACCTTATAAAGGTTGTTATGCTATATTTACAATCAAAAAGCGTTCGTATTTACATTCACAAGGTGCATGATAGGTTTTCCATAGTAACACCTCTACTAGGTCGGGTTAATATACCGAACACGACGGGAAAAGGAATACTCCACTCTCCACCGATCGATCATATCAATCAACGCAATGTCTATTATCTCGCGAATGAGAGTAAAAGGTAGACCCTAATTATAAAGTAATCGAGTAAGAGTCCACCTAACTTGTATCGGTAGAAAGGCTTAGATTAGGTTTCGATAAGAATATCGATCGATCGGACTCCCCAAACCTCATCTAATAACTGATGATCTCTCGATAAGAGAGTCTTTCTTAAAGTTAGTCGTCAGAAAATTCGGATCGCGATACTCGGTCGAAAATGGCATCGGCGAACACTATTTTCAGTATTAGGTCGTGTACTCGAATAACATGGGTTACCATATCTTGGTTCGAGGCCATAATGAGGCTATTTAGCTCAGCCCAATGTGCAGCTAGGGTGGTGTGGTGCCCCCACTCCTGTTCACTCTCTATTACCTAAATAGGAGTAACTAGGCGAGGTATGACATGCCGACATGACTAATGTTTGAATTAACCTTAAACACATACATGCTTATACTGCTAAGGACTTATCATACAATGAAACACGATCAAGATAATTTACATGTTATTAACAAAATAATGAAAAGACTTACAAAATTTAATTACAATACCATCAAAATATTTATTGACATCCCAACACCAAAATTACAACAAACGAAATCCCTTAAAGTTTATGTCATCCTCGAGCCCTTTTGGAGGATCCGACGAGCATCCTTACTACTTTGAGTCGTTCCCGTCATAACATGTAAATAACAACGAGGTGAGCCAAAGCTCGGTAAGTAGGGTGATGCACGTGATATGCAATGAAGTTTTGTTTCCCATTTTACCCATCCACTTTTTAATTCGGGTACCCTAGCTATTAGCAAATCCATGCGTTTCATCTCTCGGTGATCGCATTATCACCTACTACTCTATTACTCTCTCTCGTGGATCTCATTATCACCTACTGCTTACAACGAAATTAGCCCTCGTTGTAGCACACAATTAGTAGAATTATCCCTTGCTTAACAATGTTAGTAATAGAGCACGCACATAGATTTATACTATTACCCATTCCATTGAAATCGGTTATCAAACCGCATTATTTCATAACTCAATTATCTTTCCCAATTTCATATCACCCCCGAATGCACGTGATGCACATGGTATTATATTTAACACATTCAACTAATTATGCTATCACATTTTCTTCTCGGACCCTTCCTATGTTCGATGCACACTCGGGACTTCACAGGTGTTTCATGTACCATCTAAAGTATTCAAAATGAGAATACAATTTCCATTCATGGGTAGCATTCATTACGTATATTTATTTTGTAATTATGAGTTTTGTTTCCTTCTTGTGTACCTAGCAAGTCTACGCTCGAATTTTTTTTTTTTTGGTAATCTTACCCTCTCTAAACTTCATTTTATTCCTATTTAGGTTTATTCATTACTTTTTATTTTAATCATTTTCTTACTTAGGCCAAAAGGATTATTTAGTGAAAACCCTAGTAATTCAATGTAGGTAACATATCCAATTTTTAAGAATAATTAAATCCTATCCTTTTTTTTATTAGACACTAGACATATTGATTCATAACATATCCAAAAATTAGGTTTAAATACCAAACACACACTTCATAACATAATTTTGAAATTGAAGGATTAATCTACCCAACAATGGTTTATCTGGAACAATATGTACTAAAATGGGTATAACTTTTTATACATAAACCTAATAATGAAAATATTTTATAGGAAGTTAGCTAAGACATAGGTAAACAACTTTTATGTTTTAAGGTTTTCCCATAAATCATTCTAAAATCCTTGAATAGGCAATACAAAAATCGGACAAAAACTACTCCTCAATAACACTGATCTAGCCATTCATTCCAATTCACAATAACCATATTTTAGTCCTATTAAATTTCAATCCAAGTCCAATCCAACTCTTCATCACATACTTGGACATACTTGGACATCCATCAAACATTATAATTACCATAAAACATCACAAACACAACATCCACACATAGATCAAACCAATATATCACAAGTCCACCAACAAAAACCAAGCTTACAATACACCAACTAATACAACCAACACACATCTTAAACACCTTAAAAGGAGAACTAAAAGCATGAAAATAAACCGAATTACATTGTTTGAATTTCCTAAAGGTTGGTTAAGCTTTTCCTTTTCTTTCTTTCCTTTCTTCTTTCTTTTTCTTTTCTCTTCCTCTCTTCCTTACGTTTGTTTCTCTCCTTATTCTTGTGGCTACGGGCTTCACTCCAAAAATATGACTAAAGTTCATCTTTTCCTTATATATATACTCCATTTTCTAGCTTTATTAAGTATGCCACACGTCCAAAATCAAATTGGCCAAGTATAAAGTAAAGGAAAGGTTTGGAAGGCAAGCTGGCATTTTTTTTTAGAAGTCAAAGGTGATGAATTGGCTTCCAAGCATTTAATTCAAGTGCTTAGGTGGCTAAAGAAAACTTAGGCTAAATAAACACATTAATGAGTCTGGGTTCATGTAATTAGACATAATGTCTTTCATAAAACCTCAGAAATTACCCTTTTGAAAACTCAGAAATTCGTTTCCCTAAAAAAAAAAAACAATTCCAACGAGTGTTAGCTCGCTGACCAAGCTATACTAAAATGAGAAATAACTTTTTATATAAAGAACTAAAAATCATAAAATTTTATAGAGGGCTAGTAGACAAATAGATGAAAAACTTTTATTCTTTATGTATTACCCATAAATCAATCTAAAGTCCTCTAATAAATCACACAAAAATATAGACAAAATATAGTCCTCAAATCATGGATTTTGCATATTTGATTTCTTTAAGACTAAAACCATTAATCTTAAGCACAATAACTTTAATTTAACATAAATCACACATTTCAAGCATTAATTTCTCATGATGTAATGAGAATTATACATATACTTCTTATATACATATATATAAATACTCGAATACGTTTTGCTTTACCATTAAGTATTTCCACGAGGGTTACAATTCTCCCCTCCTTATAAGAAATTTCGTCCTCAAAATTGACTTAGGCAAATAGTTTTCGAGTATTTATCTCTCACTTCTTCCTCACATTCCCAAGTCATTTCCTCGAGGTCATGATTTTCCCATAAAGCTTTAACTAACCTCGATTTCCTTATTTTTCAATCATTTGACCTATCGATCGAGAATCCGGACCGATCTTTCTTCGTACGTTAAATTCTAGAGTGAGGTTTGGTGGCTCTATCTCTAGCATTTGACTTGGCTCTCCCACATACTTTCTTAGCATTGACATAGGAAACACATTATGTACTCCCGCTAAGGATGGCGACAACGAACATGTGATAGGCCTTATCATCCACTCGGTCCAGTATCTCAAATGGTCCTATGTATCGTGGACATAATTTTCCCTTTTTCCCAAATCGTAGTATGCCTTTCATCGGTGAAACTTTTACTAATATATAATCATCGATTATAAATTCTAGATCTTTTCTCCTCTTATCGGACGTAGCTTTTTCGTCTACTCTAGGCTACTTTCATCCATTGACGGATCTTTTCCACCACATCGATCATTTGTCGCACTAGTTCTAGTCCTAATAATTTCCTTTCCCCTATCTCATCCCAATGCACTGAGAGATCTATAACGTCGTCCATACTAGGGCTTCATAGGGAGCCATCCTAATTGAAGCTTGATAACTATTGTTATACGCAAACTCGCCTAAGCGTATATATTTCTCCCATTTTCTAGACCAATCCAAAATGCATGGTCGCAACATATCCTTGAGAATCCGGATCACTCTTTCCGATTATCCATCAGCTTGAGGATGATATGCGATGTTAACGTTTAGCTTTCTTCCCATTGCTTTGTGCAGACTCTTTCAAAATGCGGATGTGAACCTAGGATCTCGATCTGATACAATTGAGATCGAAATCCCATGTAGTCTTACAATTTCGTCAAGATACAATCGGGCATACTGGTTCAGTCGATAGCTGGTTTTCACTGGAAGAAAGTGTGTTGATTTGGTCGACTGATCTACGATTACCCAACTAGCATTCGACCCCCTTTCGATCTTGGCAATCCCATTATGAAATCCATCGTTATTTGTTCCCACTTCCATTATGGAATCGTTAGTGGCTTTAACATTCTCGAGGGTCTTTGGTGTTCTGCCTTCACTTATTGATGGACTTGACACCTTGCCACAAAATTAGGTACATCTTTCTTCATTCCAGGCCACTAATAACTTTATCGTAGATCCCGATACGTCTTTGTGCTTCCTAGGTGTATCGAATAAGGAGTCGAGTGTGCTTCTTTTAGTATCTCTTCCTTCACATCTTCCACCGAAGGAACACATAACGTCCCTTTAAATCTAATTGTGCCTTTATCATCCATCACAAAATTGAATTCTTTCTCCACCTCTATGTTTTTCTTCACTTCATTCAATTTTATATCCATTTGTTATGCCATTTGAATTCTTTTCTGCGAAGTCGACTGGACTAATAAAGTCGCTAAAATGCTCTAGTGGCCTACCGGGATTATCTCCAATTCTAGCTTTTGGAGATCTCTCACTATCGATGGCCGGATTACCCGCATCGTTGCTATCGATTTTCTACTTAAAGCATCGGCAACAACGTTAGCTTTGCTCGGGTGATAATTGATTATGTAATCATAATCCTTCACTAGCTCTAACCACCTTCTTTGTCTCATATTCAACTCCTTTTGTGTGAAGATATATCATAAGCTTTTATGATCCATATATATCTCACACTTTGCCTCATACAAGTAATGTCTCTAGATTTTTAAGGCAAACACTACCGCCGTTAGTTTTAGATCATGTGTCGAATAATTTCATTCATATTCCTTCAATTTTCTACGATGCATAGGCAATTACCTTCCCATTCTCGCATTAACACCACTCCTAACCCATTCTTGGAAGCATCATTGTAAACCATGAAATTTTCATCTTTGGATAGGAATAGTTAGCACTGAGGCCGTGACTAACCTTTGCTTTAATTCTTGGAAGCTTCGCTCACAAGCATCCGTCCATTGGAACTTAACGCTCTTTTTCATCAAATTAGTAAGAGGCCTAGCTATCTTAGAGAAACCCTCTACAAATCTCTCGATAGTAACCGACTAGTCCCAAGAAGCTTCGTACCTTCGTTACGTTCTTTAAGGTAGGTCAGTTCCGGATAGCCTCTACCTTCTTTGGATCTATCGCTATGCCCTCCTTTGTTATCACATGGCCTAGAAAAGCCATGTGCTCTAGCCAAAATTCACATTTCTTGAATTTGGCATACAACTGTCGCTTCCTTAGCATCCGTAAGGTGGCTCTTAGATGTGCCCTATGCTCCTCCTTACTTCGAGAGTAAACTAGAATATCATCAATAAAGATCGATGATAAACTTATCTAAGAATTCTTTAAAGACTCGATTCATCAAGTCCATGAAAGCGCTCGGAGCGTTAGTCAACCCAAACGGCATTACTAGAAACTCATAGTGTCCGTACCTTGTTCTAAACGTCGTTTTCTTCACATCTTCGGATCTCACCCTCAAATCGATGATATCCCGATTGTAAGTCTATTTTGGAAAACATCTATGCTTCTTACAATTGATTAAACAAATCATCAATTCGAGGTAACGGTACTTATTCTTAATCGTCACTCGATTCAACTCCCGTAGTCAATACATAGCCTTAGACTACCATCCTTCTTTTTCACGAACAATATCGGAGCTTCCTCAAGGTGAGGAACTAGAACGTATGAATCCCTTATCTAATAAGTCTTGTAGTTGCACCTTTAACTCTTTCAATTCAACTGGTTCCATTCTATAGGGAGTTTTAGAAATCGGAGTCGTGCTCGGCTCTAGTTCAATCTCGAATTCTATCTCCCTCTCCGAGTGGCAACGTAGTCAAACTTTCTAGAAATACATCTAAATACTCCCTTACCACTTCTATATCTCCCGGTTTGAACTTTTGTTCCACTTGACTATCTACCACGTGTGCTAAGTACCCCCAACACCCTTTTTCTAGTATCTTTCGAGTCTTTATGGCCAAAATGACCGGTAAGGCATGACATTTTGTATCGACCTTAAACTCTAATGACTCGATCTCAAAGTAGATCAAAAACTACTCTCCTACTCTCCTCCTCGACAATCAATGGTGGCACCATGCCTCGTTAACCAATCTATTCCTAGAATCAAATCAAAATCATGGAGGTCCAACACAATCAAATCGGCCTCCAAACTCCTATCCTCAATTTGGACTTGACATCATTTGACTAGGCTCGTTGACTCTATAAAGTCTCCAAAAGGGATTGCTATCGGATAGCTTATTGCAATATCTCGTGTTTCATGCCTAGACTATCTACTAATCTTTTTGATATGAATGAATGTGTGGCACCGTAATCAATCAAAACACAAGCAATCAAGCCGGAGATGTAGACATTATCATATATTACTATCATGTCTCTCTTGTCGACCTCCTCCCGGGTCATTGTATAAACCCATACATGTACTTTTTTCGGTCTCGATTTCTATGTCTAAGGATCAGTTAGAGGCTATGTGTCCTTGCTTTTGACAAACATAGCAGAACCTCAAATCAGGTTAGCACTCCTCCGTGTGGAATCTTCCACATTTATTACATCGAGATTGATTACTCATTATTGGCCTCGAATGATTCCCCGATAGTGGCCTCGGGGTATAAGGTGATGGTCCGACGGTTCATGCATTTCCTAGACCACCGGCTCGATTGAAATTTCTAGGCAAAGCTCGCCTTTATGGTCCGAAGGAAGAGGCTCGGGTCGAAATGATTGTCTCTTCTGCTGAACTTCCTTTGCAATTTCTTTCTTGTCTTTATCTCGCTAACATTGCTTTATCTACCATTTTCGAAAAAGTCTTGGCGGTAGACATCCGTACCATGCTTCGAACTCTTGGGCTCAACCTCGTTAAAAATCGATTCTTCTTCAAGTTGTCATCCCCTACAATGAATGGGACGAAGTGACATCCTTGCTCAAATCTCCGCACGTATTCACCTACGAACATCCCTTCTTGCTTTAGTTCTATAAATTTTTGAGTTTTCTACGCTCTCACATCTGCCGTAAAGTATTTATTATAGAAGACCTCCTTAAATCCTTCCCAAGTTAAGGTAGGTAGGTCCATTATCAATCGTGCGCTCTCCCACCATATGTGAGCATCCTTCGTCCACATAAAAAATGGCACACGATACTCGCTCATCGTTGGTAAATTACAAGTATTCAAATATCACTTCTATAGACTTAACCCATTCCTTCACTATCATTGGGTTAACACCTTCGGAGAATTCCCGAGGACTCATCTTACGAAACCTATCCACCGTATCATTCCTATGCTCGGGGCGGTGGAGGTGAAGGCTATTGATGCATGGCTAGGAGTTGTCTCATTTGCTCTGCATAGTCTTGTTGCTCGTTGTTGCATTGCTTGTTGTTGTTGTTGCATCATGTCCATCATACGACTTAAAGCGTCCTATTGATTTCTGTTATGATCATTAGAGGTCCCCTCACCTCCTATTCGTGCTAGCTCCTTTCTTGGCATGCTTTTCTTTGTACATGCCATGTTATGTCCATGTTAGTTTTGGGATGAAAGATAATCATCCACTTATGCATAAAATTATAGATATTTATATATATGAAGCATTTTGTACGTAATAGGCATTTACAAGCACTTCTATATGCTTGATTTTTATTTATTTATTTATTTATTGCTCTATTTACAATCAAAAGTGTGCTTAGTTACATCAAGAAATATATAACAAGTACTACATCAAGTGATAACATTACTATCTATCATTTCTAACTAACATATCGGATGCGTCACGGGAAGGAGTGCTCGACCTTCCACCAATCAATAACATCATCCGATGCCATGTGTACTATCTCGCAAGCGAGAGGCAACGATAGACCGCGACTACACATCAACCAAGTACGGGTCCACCTAACCAGTATCGGGAGGAAGGCTTGGACCAAATCTTGATAACAAAATAGACCTATCAACCCTTCCTCAACCTCATCAAGCAATAATTGATCTATCGGTAAAAGAGTTCGATGTAGAGTCCGTCGCAAGAAAGCCATACTCGTTATACCGTTGAAAAAAACATCAATGAATGTTATTCGCCGAATTAGGTCATGCACACAAGTGACGTGGGCTGCTATATCCTGATCGGGGCCCATAATTAGGCTATTTAGTTCAGCCCAATAGTTAGCTAAGATGGCTTGCTATTGGCGCATCCTAGGAACGTAGGGTGTGCAAAATAAATATGGCATCTACAACAACAATAATTAATAGGATTAACATTTCTAGAACATTATTAAATACCAATATGAAAAACATATAATAATCATTCATAAAAAAATTCGGAAATCAAATTGTTACTTGTCGAGTAGCACATCGGTCCTCGAGCTCAGTGTGACACTTAAGGTTCTACCCAATTACTTAAACCATAGCTCGATACCACCCCATGGCACCGCCACCCATGTTCACTCTCTATTACCCAAATAGGAGTAACTAGGCGAGGTGTAACATGTTGACATGACTAATTTTTAAATTAACCTTAAACACATACGTGCTCATACGCTAAGGACTTATCATACAATGAAACACGATCAAGATAATTTACATGCTATTAACAAAATAGTGAAAAGAATTATAAAATTTAATTACAACACCATCAAAATATTTATTGACACCCCAACACCAAAATTACAACAAACAAAATCCCTTAAAGTTTATGTCATCCCCGAGCCCTTTTGGAGGATCCGACAGAGATCCTTACTACTTTGAGTCATTCCTGTCATAACATGCAAATAACAACGAGGTGAGCCAAAGCTTAGTAAATAGGGTGATGCACGTGATATGCAATGAAGTCTTGTTTCCCATTTTACCCATCCATTTTTAATTCGGGTACCCTAGGTATTAGCAAATCCGTACGTTTCATCTCTCGATGATCGCATTATCACCTACTGCTCTATTACTCTCTCTCGGTGATCTCATTATCACCTACCGCTTACAACGGAATTACCCCTCATTGTAGCACATAATTAGCGAAATTATCCCTCGCTTAACCGTGTTAGTAATAGAGCATGCACATAGATTTATACTATTACCCATTCCATTGAAATCAGTTATCAAACCGCATTATTTCATCACTCAATTATCTTTCCTAATTTCATATCACCCGTGAATGCACGTGATGCACATGGTATATTATATTTAACACATTTAACTAATTATGCTATCACATTTTCTTCTCGAACCATTCCTATGTTCGATGCACACTCGAGACTTCACAAGTGTTTCATGTACCATCTAAAGTATTCAAAATGAGAACACAATTTCCATTCATGGGTAGCATTCATTACTTAAATAATTATGAGTTTTTTTCCTTCTTGTGTACCTAGTAAGTCTATGCTCAGATTTTTTTTCTTTTTTGTAATCTTATCCTCTCTAAACATCATTTTATTCCTATTTAGGTCTATTCATTATTTCTGATTTTAATCATTTTCTTACTTAGGCCAAAAGGATTATTTAGTGAAAGCCCTAGGAATTCATTTTCCCTCATTTTCAATTTAGGGTTTATTATAGGACAACCTCTAATCAAGTAGGTAACATATCAATTTTTGAGAATTATTAAATCCTATCCTTTTTTTATTAGACACAAGACATATTGATTCATAACATATCTCAAAATTAGGTTTAAATACCAAACACACACTTCATAACATAATTTTGAAATGGAAGGATTAATCTACCCAAGCAGTGGTTTATCTGGAACAACATGTACTAAAATGGGTATAACGTTTTATACATAAACCTAATAATGTAAATATTTTATAGAAAGTTAGTTAAGACATAGGTAAAAAGTTTTATGTTTTAAGGTTTTCCCATAAATCATTCTAAAATCCTTGAATAGGTAATACAAAAATCGAACAAAAACTACTCCTCAATAACACTGATCTAGCCATTCATTTCAATTCACAATAACCAAGTTTTAGTCCTATTAAATTTCAATCCAAGTCCAATCCAACTCTTCATCACATACTTGGACATACTTGGACATCCATCAAACATTATAATTATCATCAAACATCACAAACACGACATCCACACATAGATCAAACCAATATATCACAAGTCCACCAACAAAAACCAAGCTTACAATACACCAACTAATACAACCAACACACATCTTAAACACCTTAAAAGGAGAAATAAAAGCATGAAAATAAACCTACTTACTTTGTTTGAATTTCCTAAAGGTTGGTTAACCTTTTCCTTTTCTTCCTTTCCTTTGTTCTTTTGTTTTTCTTTTCTCTTCCTCTCTTCCTTACGATTGTTTCTCTCCTTATTCCGGTGGCTACGAGCTTCACTCCAAAAACATGACTAAATTTCATCTTTCCCTTATATATATACTCCATTTTCTAGCCTTATTAAGTATGCCACACAGTCCAAAATCAAATTGGCCAAGTATAAAGTAAAGGAAAGGTTTGGAAGGCAAGTCGGCATTGTTTTGGAAGTCAAAGGTGATGAATTGGCTTCCAAGCATTTAATTCAAGTACTTAGGTGGCTAAAGAAAACTTAGGCTAAATAAACACATCAATGAGTTGGGTTCATGTAAGTAGACATAATTTCTTTCATAAAAACTCGAAAATTTCCCTTTGAAAACTCGAAAATTCGTTTCCAAAAAATAAAAACAATTCCAACGAGTGTTAGCTCTTGAACAAGCTATACTAAAATAGAAATAATGTTTATTATAAAGATCTAAAAATCACAAAATTTTATAGAGGGCTAGTAGACACATAGATGAACAACTTTTATGGTTTGTATTTTTACCCATAAATCAATCTAAAGTCCTCTAATAAATCACACAAAAATGTGGACAAAATATAGTCCTCAAATCATGGATTTTGCGTATTTGATTTCTTTGAAACTCGAAACCATTAATCTTAAGCATAATAACTTTAATTTAAAATAAATCACACATTTCAAGTGTTAATTTCTCATGATGTAATGAGAATTATGCATATACTTCTTATCTACATATATATAAATACTCGAATATGTTTTGCTTTACCGTTAAGTATTTTCATGGGGTTATAGGTGGTCCATCGACGACGCATTCATAACGGCATGTGGTACATGAAATAACCATGGTATCTACAAACAATAATATTAATAATCGTCAATATTTCCAAGATAGGTCTATATGATAAAATGAAGTCATATAATGATCATACACATTCAAGGAAACGAATAATTAAATTCTTACTCGTTGAATAGCGTATCGATCCTCGGGCTCATGTGACACCTAGGTTTCTACCTAGTTGACTAAACCAAAGCTCCGATACCATCCTATGGTGCCTCCCTCCCCGGCCCACTCACTAATTACCCAAAAAGGAGTGGCCAAGCGAAGAACGCATCACGCCGACACGACCAAATCTCGACTTAATCCCTAATTCATACGTGCTCATACATTGAGGGCACATTATGTAATGAAATGCGTATAGTAAAAATTATATAACATTAACAAATCCAGTGGAAGAAATTACAAATTATTTACAATACCATTAAAATGTCTATCAACACTAACATCCCAACCCAAAATTACAATCAAAATAAACTTCATTATGTTTGTGTCACGCATAAGCCCTCTTTAGGAGGAACCGACAACATCCTTACTACTTTAATCCTTTCCTATCATAACATGGAAATAACAACGAGGTGAGCCAAAGCTCAATAAGTGGAGTGATACACGTGATATGCAATGCTTTTCATACTTTCCCACCATACCCATAGATTTTAAATTTTGGGTACCCCAGGTATTAGCAAATCTATCTATTGGTGATTACCGAATCACCTAATGCTAACAACGAAATTATCCTTCGTTGTAGCCATTGTTAGTGGAAATCCATCGCCCATTAGTGCAATCACACAAATTACGAGCACACACATAACCTGGATCACTAATACCCATTTATTTTTGCTAGGTTACCAAACCTAGTCATGTAAACCAATTCTCAATCAATTGACATTTCTCAATCCACCCCTCAATGCACATCATGCATGTGATGTTATATTTATCGCATTAAACATATCTAACTCATACAAGATTTAGTTTCATATATTTTCATAGGTCCAACCTACACAGTGGTTTCGGGTATTCTCTTACCCTTTATCATAATGTTCACCTCGTTAGAGTTAAATATCAACAATTGGTATTGGTTGAGTTGTAGATCTAATTGTGTACATGAATACTTCCCTTTTTGTTTCCTTTAGTAAATCGATTCATTAAATCGTTCTCACACTTGAATTGCATCGTTATTAGCATTTGGACCAATTTTCAACATGGGAAGGTATAATTTTACTTTCTAGCTCGATTTTAACACTTTTAGGCCAAATTTAGTTCTTATGTCAAAATCTCAATTTCTTTGGCAAGCTTACCTTTCTAATTTCAAATTTATTCCTATTTGGACCTAATTGGACCATTACTTATCAAATTAATTTAATGGAACCCAAAACCCTATTTCTCCTAAGTTTGAGCCGAATGGGTCTCTTAATTTTGCAAGAAATGTTCTTTGATTTTATACGAAGTTTCCTTTTTTGTTCAAAATGACTAATCAAACCTAATTTGTTCACCATTAAAATTTAAGTCCTTAAGTATCAAAAGGTTCCATCTTTCCCATTTTGGTCGAATGTCACCTTTGGAAAAACCCTAAAATTTAATTTTTCTTCCTTCCTATTTTACTTTGTCCAAGTTCGTACCAATCCTAGTTTAGTCCACCAAGTTTCGGTCAAGCCCCCATTCTTTCAATCAAACCTATCAATACACAAACATAGCCATGCACAAGGCTTTCCACACTTAATAAGCAACATATCAACCATTCCTTACATGTTCCATAACAACCAACAATCATATGTCAAGCCATCCAACACCATACCAACACAACAAGACAACACAACATAATCAAAAGCTTAATCAATTACATAAATTAAGATTTAAAAATCAAATAGATGGTGTAGATAAAAACCCACTTACTTAGTTTAGGTTTGTTAAGGATTTCTCTAGCTTTTTCCTTCTTTTTCTCTATTCTTTTTTTCCTTTCTTTTTCTCTCTTTCTTTTTCGTGTTTCTCTCCCTCTCAATGACCTTTTTTCTTCTTCTTTTAGGTTAGATACTAAAACAAATGGCTAAATTTCATCTTTTCCTTATACATATACTCCATTTGCCTTCATTATTTTATTATGCCACATGTCCTTATTTAAGTTCTCCAAGTACAAAGTAAAGGAAGACTTTGGAAGGCAAGGTGGCAATTTGGAAGTCAAAGGTGATGAGTTGTCATCAATTACATGAAATGAAGTGCTTAGGTGTCTAGTTGGCTATTAAAGATGGTCATTATGCTAACTAAATCCTTAGGCTAGTTTAGTTTAAGGGATATGCCATTTCTTTCCTAGAAAAATTTGGCCATTCCTCTAAAAGAATTAACTCGACAATTTTCTCCTCAATAATTCGACAATTTCCTTCCTAAACATTTTCCAACATTCCCCACATTGTAACATACCTTTCTCACTTGTATAATAGGTTCCATAAATATATATTAGAGAAAATGCATGGTAATTAGCTAACTTGCCTAAAAATTCATCTCCTAATTCCTCACATAAACACCAAGCATCATAAAATCACCAAAACATTAAAATGGCATAAAAATCACACCTTTGCTCAATGTATTTATGTATGAATATCCTTGTATGTATATTTATTTGGTTAAGGACTTTACTGGGGTTACATCCTCTCTCTCCTTCTCTCCCACTCTCCCCTACCCTTTCCCTCTCTCTCCCCTACTCTCTCTTTCCCTCTCCTCTCACCCTCTCTCCCTTTCTCTCCCTACCTCCCTCTTACTCGCTTTCCCTCCCTCTATTTGTATCTCTCTCTATCTATCTCTCCCTCTCTCTCACTCTATCTATCTCTCTTTCTCTCCATCTCTCTCTCGCTTCCTCCTACTTCTCTATCCCTCCCCTCTCCCTCTCTTAGTCTCTCCCACCCTCTCTCTCTCTCTCCCTCCTTTCTCTCTCACACCTCCCTCTCCCTCTCTCCCTCTCTCTTTGACTCTCTCTCCCCATCCTTCTCCCTTTCACTCTCTCTCTCCCCCTTATTCTCCCTATCCTTTTCTCTCTCCCTTTCTTTCTCTCTCCCTCTCTTTTCCAATCTCCCTCCCTCTCTCGACTTCTCTCTATCCCTCCCCTCTCTCTCTTTCCTACTCCATCCCTCTCTCCTATCTCTTTCCCTCTCTTTCTTGTCCTCCCTCTCTGTTTCACTAGATCCCTTCCCTTTCTCCTTCCTTCTCCCTCTTTTTCTACCGATCCCACTCCCTCTCACTCTCCCTCCATTGATCCCTCTCTTTTTCTCTCCCTCCCTTGCTCCCTCTCTCTTTTTCTCTCCTTTCCCTATCTCTCTCACTCCCTCCCTCTCCCTTTTTCTCCCTCCCTCTGTCTCCCTCTATCTCTCCCCCTCCCTCCCTCCCTTGTTCACCCTCTCTCCCTCTCTTCCTCTCTCCCCCTCCTCGTCTCTTGCTCACTCCATCTCTCCCTTCCTCTCACTCACTCTCTCAATCTCTCTCCCTCCCTCTCACTCCTTCTCTCAAGCTCTCTCCCTCCCTCTCACTCTTTCTCCTCCAAATCTTGTTTTCTCTCACCCTTTCCCTCGCTCTACCTCTCTCTTACTTCCTATTCATCTTTCTCTTACTATCTTTCCCTTTCTCTCCCTCTCCTCGCTCCCTCTCTCTTCCTTTTTCCTTCTCCCCCTCTCCTTCTCTCTCTCTTCCTCTCTCCCTCTCCCTTTTTATCACTTCCTCTCCCCCTTTCTACTCTCTTTCTCTCTCCCACTCTCCCTTTCCCCCCTCCCTCTCCTTCCTTCCCTCCCTCTATCCTTCCTCTCTCCCCCTTCACTTTGTCTCTATTCCTCTTCCTCTTTCCTTGCCACTCTCCATCTCTCTCTCTCTCCCTACCCTCCCTCTCTTTCCCACTCTCTCTCACACCTTCTCTCTCCCTACTCTCTCTCCATCTCTCCCTCCCTCTCTCCTAACCTCTCATACTTTCCCTCCTTCTCTCTCTCCCTCTATCGCTCTCTCCTCTAAATATCTCTCCCTCTCTCCCTCTCTCCCTCTCACTTCCTTCTTTCTCTCTCCCTTCCTATTTATCTCTATCTTTATCTCTCTCTCCCTCTCTCTCTTTCTCTCTCACTCCCTCACTCTCTCCCTCTCTTTCTCTCTCTCTTCCTCTATATCCTTTCTCTCTATCCCCTATTCCCATTATCTCTCCTTCCCCCTCTCTTTATATGCCTCTCTCTCATCTCTCTCTCTCTCTCTCTCTTTCTCGATCCTTATCTCTCTCTCCATCTTCCTTCTCCCTCTCTCTGTCCCTCTATCTCCATATCTCCCTCTTAATTTCCCCACATACTTTCTATCTCTCCCTCCCTCCCTCCCTCTCACTCCCTTTCTCTCCATCCCACTCTCTCTCTCCCTTCATCTCTCTCCCTCCCTCCCTCCCTCTTCCTCTCTCACCTTACCCTTCTCCCTTTGTTTCTCCCTCCCTCTCTCTTCCTCTCTCCCCTCTCTCACACTCTCCCTACCACTCTCTCCCCCTCTCTTTCCTCCTCTCTCACTATCCCTCTCTCCCTCCTCTCTCTCTTGCTCTCTCCCTCACTCCCTGTCTCTCTCCCCCATACTCTCTCTCCCTCATCCTCTCTCTCTCCCTTACACTTTCTCTACCTCTCCCTCTATCCTCCTCCCTCCCTCTCACTTTGTCTCTCTCTCCCAATCTACCCTTCTCCATCCCTCTCTCACTCCCTCACTATCTTTTTCTACTCTCAATCTATCTCCTTTCCTTCCTTTTTGTCTCTCTTCCTCCTCGCTCTCCCTCCCTATTTATCCCTCTCTCTCTCTCTCTCCTTCCCTCTCTCCTTCTCTCTTACCCTCTTTCTCCCTCTATCTCTATCTCTCTTTCCTTTCTTTTTATCTCTCTTCCTCCCTGCTCTCCCTCTCTATTTGTCCCTCTCTCACTCTCTCTCACCTTCCCTCTCTCCTTCTCTCTTCCCTCTTTCTCCCTCTATCTCTATCTCTCTTTCCTTCCTCGCTCTCTCTAACCCTTTCCTACTATTCCTCTCTCTCTTTCTTGATATCACCGTACCTTTCTATCTCTCCCTCTCTCTCCCGATATCCTACTCTATCTCCCTCTCACTCGTCCTCGCCTCTCTATCTCTCCCTCTCTTCCTCTCTCTCCCTTTTCTTGCTCTTTTTTCATCTCTTATTCTACCTCTCTCACCCTCTCTTCCCTCCTTCTCCCTCTCCTCAGCTCTCCCTCTCTCTCCTTTTCCCTCTCCCTCTAGCTCTCCCTTTATCTCTTCTCCCTCTCTCTCCCTTCTATCTTTTTCCCTCTCTCTTTCTCTCTCTCCTCTCTCTCTATCTCTACCTCCCTCCCCCTCTCATTTTCTCTCTCTCTTTCTCCCACTCTCTCACCTAAACTCGTTTCCCCCTCTCCCCTCTCCTTCTTTCTCTCCCCATCTCTATTACTCACTCCCTCACTCTATTCTCTCTCTTTCTTTGCCATCTTTCTCATTCTACCACTTTTTCTCTCTTCTTCTCTATCTATCCCTCTCTTTCATTCCCTCTCTCCCCCTTTTTCACTCACTTCCTCTCTCCCTCCCTCTCTCTCTCTCTCTCTCTCTCCCTCTCACCTTCTCTCCCTCTCCTCTCACCTCCCTCTCTCTCCCTCCCTCCTTTCTTTCCTTCCCTTTTTAAATTCTCCTCCTCCCCTCTCTCTCTCCTTCTCTCTCATTCTCTTCCCCCATCTCTCCCTCTCTCTCTCATCATCTCTCCTTATGCTCTCTCTCACTTTTCCACTCTCCCTCTCTATCTACAACCCTCTTTTTCCTTCATCTCTCTGTCCTTTATCTTTCTCCTACTCTCTCTCTATCTCTCCCCTTTTATGCTCTCTCCCTTCCATCTCGCTCTCTTTATCCTTCTCCCTATCTCCCTTTACCTCTCTTACTCTCCCTCTCCCTCTACCTCTCTTCCTCTCCCTTTCCCTCCCTCTATCCCTTACTCTTCACCTTTCTCTCTCTTCCTTCTCTCTCTCACTCTCTACTTATCCCTCTTTCCTTATCTCGTTCTCTCCTTCACCCTCTTAGTCTTTCACTCTCTCTCCCTCTATCTCTCTCTCTCTCAATCCTTCTCACCCTCTCTTTCCCCTCTCCTACTCTCCATCTATTTTCCCCTCTCTATCCCTCTCTCCCTCTCTCGTTTCTTTCTCTCCATCTCTCTCTCTCTCTTTCCCTAGCCTTCTGTCTCCCTCTCTCCCTCTCCATCTTGATCGCTATCTACTTTCTCTCTCCCCCTCACCATCTCTCTCCCTCTCTCTCTTTCTCCTTCTCTCTTTTTCTCTCCCCTCTCTCACTCACTCATTATCCTTCTCTCTCCTCCTCTCTTTCTATCCCTCTCTCTCTCCATCTCTCTTCCTCTCTATTCCTCCTTCCATCCTTCTCTTACTCTCTTTCTCTTTCCTCACTCTATCTCATTATATCCCTCTCTTCCTCACTCTCACTTGCCTCTCTCATTCCCTTTTTCTCTCTTCCATACTCTCTCTCTTAATATCCCTTCCTCCATTCTCTCCCTTCCTCCACCTCCCCATCCCTCTCCCTCCCTCTCCTCCCTCTTTCCCTCTCTTCCTCTCTATGTCTCTCCCCTCCCTCTCTAGTTCTCCATCTCTCACCTTCTTTCTCCCCTCTTCTTTCTCCCTCTCGCTCTCCCACTCTCTCTCCCTTTCTCTCACTCTCACTCTTTTTCTTCCCTTTTCCCTCTTTCCTTCTCTCTCTCCCCCTTTCTCCCTCTTTCTTTATCATTATCTTTTTCCCTCTCCCTCTCCCACTCGCCTCTCCTTCTCTCCCTCTTGATTTCTCTCCCCCTTTCTCCCTCTCTCCCTTTTTCTCCCTTTCTCTCCTTCCCTCTCTCGCTCTTCCTATCTCCATCTCTTCCTTTCCCTCTCTCCATCCTCTCTCTCCTTCACCTCTCTCCCTCTCTCTCCTTCCCTCTCACACTCCTCTCTATCTCTCCATGTCCTTCTCCTTCTCTCTTTCTCTCTCTTTATCTCTCTTACTCTATATCTATCCCCTTCAATCGTCCTTGCTCTCTACCTCTCTCTCCCTCTTTCCCTCTCAATCCCCTTCTCTTTACCCCTCTCTTTCCCTCTACCTCTCTATCCATCTCTTTTTCCTTTCTCTCTCTACCACTTACTCTCTCTCCCTCTCACTTCCTCTTCCCCCTCCCTCTCTCTCCCTTTACCTCTCTCCCTCTCTTCTTTTTTCTCTTTCTCTCCCTTTTTCCCTCTCTCCCTTTCTTCTTTTTCTCTCTCTCCCTCCTCTATTCCTCTCTCTCTCATGCTCCCTTTATCTCCTTATCTCTCCCCCTCTCCCACACCCTCACTAACACATCCCTCTCTCTCTCCTTTAACCCCCTCTCTCCCTCTCTCCCTTTTTCTCTCCCTCTCACCCTTTTTCTCTCCCCCTCCCTCTTCCTTTCTCTTACTTCTCCTTTCTCTTTCTCTCTCACTCTTTCTCTATCCCCCTCTCTCTCTCCTTTTATGCCTCTTTTCCTCCCTCTCCCTTCTCCCTCCCTCTCTCCCATTCTCCCACTCTCTCCCTCCCTCCATCCCCTCACCTTTACCTCACCCCTCTCTCCATCCACCCCTCTCTCCCCTACTCTCATAGCTCCACCTCTCTCTCCTCTCCCCTCTCCCCTCTCTCTATCCCTCCCCCTCTCTCTCTCCCTCTACCTCTCTCTCCATCTCTCTCCCTCTCTCTTCCTTTCCTCGCCCTCCCTCTCTCTTTCTTTCTCTCTCACTCTCTCTCACCCTCTACCTCTACCCTTCCTCCACTCCCATCCTCTCTCTCCTCTCTCTTTCACTTTCTATATCTCTCTCACTCCCTCTCTTCCTCTCTATTTTTGTCTCTCCCTCATTCTCTCTCCCTTTACCTATCTCTTCCTCTTTACCCTCTTTATCCCTTTATCTCTATCTCTATCTCTATCCATCTCTCTCTCCCTCTCCCTCTCTCCTCATCTCCCTCTCTGTCTCTTTCTCCCTCTTCATTTATCTTCCATTCCCTATCTCCCCTCTCTTGTTATCTCTCTCTCTCGCCACTATCTTTATCCCTCTCTCTTTCCTCATTTTTCTCTCTCCTTTTTTCTCTCTCCCTCTACCTCCCTCTCCCTCTCTCTCTTTCTCTCACTCTTTTTCCTTATCTTTATCCCTCTCTCTCCATCTATCATACTATCCCTTCGATCTCCCTCTCCTCGCTCTCTCTCTCTCTCTTTTTCTCTCTATCGCTTCTCTCCCTTACCCTTCTCTCCTACTCTCTCTACCTCCTCTCTCTACCTCCCTCCCTTAGGCTCTCTCTCTCTAGCTCTCTCTCTCCCCTCCCTATCCCTCCCTCTCCCTCCCTCACTCTTCCCTACTCACTCTCCATCCCTTTTGATCTCCCCCTTTACCTATCGCTCCCTTTCTCTCTTTCTCTTTCTCTCCCTCTCGTCTCCCTCTCTCTACCTCTCTCCCTTTCTCTACCCATCTATCTTTCCCTCTACCTCTCTATCTCTTAACACTATCCTATAGCATGAGCATAACTCTCACAAGTCTTACCACATATAGTTAATGTCCATTTTTGACAATGTTAGGACTTTGGACATTTAATGATATTATTTATGTGCATTGATGTTTGTCTCTTCCTCTCTCTCTCCCTTTTTCTCTCTCTCCCTCTATATCCCTATCACTCTTCTTCTCTCCCTCTCTCACCCTCCTTCTATCTCCCTTTCCCTCTCTTTCTCTCTTCCTCTCTCTCCTTCTCACACCATCCCTCTATCTCCCTCTCGCTCTCCCTCTCTCCCTCTCCCTCTCTCCTTCTATCTCTCTCTCACTTTATCTTTCTCTTAGTCTTAAATCGTATGATGGATATGATGTAATAGCAAGTAACAAGTAATGCAACAATAGTAAAAAGTCTATGCGTAGCAGATGAGATAACTCTTGGCCATGCATCAATAGCCCCTACCTTCACCGCCCCAACAAAGGAATGATGTGGTGGAGAGGTTTCGTGAAATGAATCCTTAGGAATTCTCTAGTGGTCGTTAACTTAATGATAGTGGAAGAATGGATTAAGTCTTTAAAAGCGATGTTTGAATCCTTATAATTTACCAACAATGAGTGAGTATCGTGTGCCATCTTTATGCTAACTCGGGATGCTCGCACATGGTGGGAGAGTGGACAACCGATATTGGACATGCCTACCTTAACTCGGGAAGGATTTAAAGACATCTTCCGTAATAAATAATTTATCCTAGACATGAGGGCTAAGAAGATTCAAGACTTCCTAGAACTAAAGCAAGATGGAATGTCGGTGGGCGAATATGTACAAAACTTTGAACAAAGGTGTAGATTCGCCCCATTTATTGTTGGGGATGAAAATTTGAAAAGAAATCAATTCTTAGCAAGGTTAAACCTAAGAGTACCAAGCATGGTACGAATGTCCGCCACCCACACCTTTTTAGAAATAGTGGATAAGGTGATGTTGGTAGACGAAGATTGAAAAGAGATTACCAAGGAGTTGCAACAAAAGAGGCAAATGTTTAAAGTGAGAGCCTCTTCATCCGGACCACTAAGATGATTTCCACATAGAAATTTTAATCGAGGTGGTGGATCAAGAGATGCACGAACTACCGGATCCGCATTGTATTCTCCAAGACTAGTGCTAAATAGTCAATCGAGATCGATGATAGGCAATCGACCATAGCTAGTGATGGGTAATCAACCCCGATGCAGTAGATGTGGGAGATTTCATACTAGGGAATGTTGATTAGATGTAAAAACTTGCTTTGTATGCTATAAGCCAAGACATATATCCTACAATTACCCTTAAGTGCAGAAACCGAGTTTGAAGAGGGTACCTGTTCGGGTTTACACAATGACCCAAGAGGAGGCGGACAAGAGGGACATGATATTAATTTACAGTAATGTCCTAATCCTTAGCTCGACTCGCTTATGTTTTGATTGATTTGATGGCACACACTCATTTATATCAAGCACATTAGTAAAAATCCTAGGTGTCAAACCCGAAACATTGACAATAGGATATCCGATAGTAGTCCCTTCGGAGAACCTATGGAATCAACGAGCCGAGTTAAGCGGTATCCTGTACGTATCGAGGATAGGGGCTCGGAGGCCGACTTGATAGTATCGGACCTCTAAGATTTTGATTTAATTCCGGGAATGGATCGGTTATCGAGGCATGGTGCCACCATCGATTATCGAGGTCGAAAGGTAGTATTTAACCTACATGGAAATCGACCATTAGAGTTTAAGGTTGATACAAAGTTTCGATTCGTGCTAGTTATTCCAGCCATAAAGGCTCAAAAGATGCTAGAAAAAGGGTGTAGAGGATACTTAGCACACGTGGTGGATAGTTAGGTGGAACAAAAGTCAAAACCAAGAGATATAAAAGTAGTAAGGGAGTATTT
Organism: Dovyalis caffra; assembly: GCA_963924115.1. Classification (NCBI taxonomy): domain Eukaryota; kingdom Viridiplantae; phylum Streptophyta; class Magnoliopsida; order Malpighiales; family Salicaceae; genus Dovyalis; species Dovyalis caffra. The sequence continues at coordinate 147,441 of CAWUPB010000740.1, read as the reverse complement.
AAGTGTATTTCTAGAAAGTTTAACTACGTTACCACTAGAGAGGGAGATAGAATTTGAGATTGATCCGGAGTCGGGCATGACTTCGATTTCTAAAACACCCTACATGATGGAACAAATTGAGTTGAAAGAGCGAAAGGTGCAACTACGGGATTACTAGACAAGGGATTCATACGCCTTAGTTCCTCACCTTGGGGAGCTCCAGTTCGTTCATGAAAACGAAGGACGGTAGTCTAAGGTTATGTATTGACTATTGAGAGTTAAATTGAGTGACAATTAAGAAAAGGTACTCATTATCTTGGATTGATGATTTATTCAATCAATTGCAAGGAGCAACATTGTTTTCGAAAATAGACTTTCAATCGAGGTATCATTAGTTGAGGGTAAGATTGAAAGATGTGAAGAAAATGTAATTCAAAACAAGATACATACACTATGAGTTCCTAGTAATGCCATTTGGGTTGACCAACGCCTCAACTCGCTTTTATGGCCGTGATGAATCGAGTCTTTAAGGAGTTCTAGGACAATTTTATCATCGTGTTCATTGATGTATCCTTGTCTATTCTCAAAACAAAGAGGAGCGTAAGGGACATTTGAGAACAACCTTGCGGATCTCGAGGGAGCAACAGCTTATATGCCAAATTCAAGAAATGCAAATTTTGGCTAGAGCAAGTGGCTTTTCTAGGCCATGTAGTAACGAAGGAAGGCATAGCGATAGATCCAAGAAAGTAGAGGCTATCCGAATTGGCCTACCTTGAAAAATATGTCAAAAGTATGAAACTTCTTAGGGCTAGTACGTTATAATTAGAGATTTATGGAGGGCTTCTCTAAAATAGCCGGGCCTTTTACTAATCCGATGAAAAAGAGTATTAAGTTCCAAGTAGACGGATGTCCGTGAGAAAAGTTTTCTAGAATTAAAACGAAGGTTAGTCACGGTTCCTATACTATCCATTCCGTCCGAGGTTGGGAACTTCGTGATGTATACCGACGCTTCTAAAAATGGGCAAGGAGCGATGTTGATGCGGAATGAGAGAGTAGTGGCCTATGCGTCATGACAATTGAAGGGATATGAACGAAATTATCCGATGCATAACTAAAACTAGCAACGGTAGTCTTTGCCCTAAAAATCTAGAGACAATATTTATATGGAGTCAAGTGTGAGATATTTATGGATCATAAAAGCTTACGATATATCTTCACACAAAAAGAGCTGAACATGAGACAAAAAAGATGGTCGAGTTGGTGAAGGATTATAATTGTATGATTAATTATCACCCGGATAAAGCTAATGTTGTTGCCATTGCCTTAGGTAGAAAATTGATAGGAATGATGCGGATAATCCAACTTTCATTAGTGAGAGACCAACAAAAGCTAGAACTAGAGATAATTTTGATAGGTCATGAGAGCATTTTATCGGTTTTGGTAGTCCAAATCACTCTACAGAAACGATTCGGATGGGGAAGCAAATAGATGAAAAGCTAAATGAATTGAAGAAAAATGTGAAGGCTCGTGAAGGAATTCGATTTTGCAATGGATGAAAAAGACATAATTATATTTAAATGAAGGTTATGCGTTCCCTCGGTGGAAGACGTGAAAGAGGACATACTAAAAGAAGCACACGCAACTCCATATTTGATACACTCAGGAGGCACGAAGATGTACCAAGATTTGTGACAAAGTTATTGATGGCTCGAAATGAAGAAAGATGTACCTAATTTTATGGCAAAGTGTCGATTTTTCAACAAGTAAAGGCGAACGCTCAAGGCCCTCGGGAATGTTAAAACCATTGGCAATTCTTGAATGAAATAGGAGCATAAACAATGGATTTCGATCATGAGATTGCCAAGGTCGAAAAGAGGGTTGGATGCTATCCGGGTGATCATAGATAGGTTGACCAAATCGGTGCATTTTCTTCCAATCAAAACCACCTACAATCTAAACTAGTACGCCCAGTTGTACCTTGATAAAATTATAAGATTAGATAGGATTTTGATTTTAATTATTTTATATCGCGATCCCGCATTCACCTTCGTATTTTGGAAGAGTTTGCACAAGGTTATGGGTACGAAGCTAAACTTCAGCATGGCTTATCATCCGTAACTTGATGGACAATCCGAATGGGTGATCCGGATTCTTCAAGATATGCTTGCGAGCATGCATTCTAGATTGGTTTGAAAAATGGGTGAGATACATATGCTTAGCTGAATGTGCGTATAACAATAGTTACCAAACTTTAATTGGGATGGCTCTCTATGAAGCATTATATGGGTGACGATGTAGATCTCCCATGCATTGGGATGAGATAGGGGAAAGGATGTTGCTCGAGACCGAAAATGGTGCAAGCAAATGACTAAAGTGGTGGAAAAGATCCGCCAATGGATTGAAATAGCTTTAGAGCGGACGGAAAAGCTACGTCGATAAGAGGAGGAAGGATCCGGAGTTTATAGTCGGTGACTATGTATTCTTAAAATTTTCACCGATGAAGAGAGTACTACGATTTGAGAAAAAAGGGAAGTTATTTCCACGATACATTAGACCATTTCAAATACTCGGAACGAGTAGGTGATAAGGCCTATCGCCTGTTGCTACCGCCATTGTTAGTGAGAGTACATAATGTATTCCATATGTCCATGCTAAGGAAGTGCGTGGGAGAGCCAATCCAAATTTTGGAGGCAAAGCCACCAAATCTCACTTCGGATTTAACGTATGAAGAAAGACCAATCTAGATTCTTGATAGGCGGGTCAAACGGTTAAGAAATAAGGAGATTAGTTTAGCTAAAAGTTTTATGAAAAAATCATAACCTTGAGGAAATGACTTGGAAGCGAGGAGGAGGAAATGAGAGATAAATACCTAGAGTTATTCAAATAGTTCAATTTCAAGGATGAAATTTCTTTTAAGGGGAGAGAAATATAGCCCCATGAAAATCCTTCATTATATATATATATATATATATATATATATATATATATATGGGCCGAAATATTCAAATAAGTGAAGGTGTGATTGTGTAATGTGTGCCATTTGAGTATTTATTGAATGACATTTTAGAAAATTATACCATGAGAAATTAATGCTTGAAATATATTATTTGAATTAAATTAATGCAATTTTACTTGATATTGATGATTTAATTATTAGAAGAATCAAGTATGCAAAATTAGTGCTCTTGAGAATTAGATTCTATCCGAATTTTGTGTGACTTGTTCAAGGATCTTAGGTTAATTTCTGGGTGAAGCTTAAAGCATAGAAGTTTTTGATACATGTCTCAACTACCTCTCTATAAAATATTTTTCTTATTATATTTATATAGAAAATGTTGTGCCCATTTTAGTATATACTTGTTCTAGATCAACTACTATTGGACAGATTGATCCTTAAACTTCAAAATTATGTTATTAACCATGTGATTGGTATTTTAACCTAAATTTTGGATTTTTTTTGAATTAATATATCTAGTTTCTAATATAAAAATTATAGGATTTAATTGTTTCCAAAAATGAGACGTTGTTGCTTGATAAGGGGCCGCCTCGTAATACAACTACTACAATCGATTTGAGGTGTATGTGTATGATTGGAACTAAAATAGCTTAAGGGACTTTTTCACTAGAACCAAATTATTTTGAAGACATAGTTAGCCTAATTATCTAGTTGGTTGACCATAGACTTCTAAGCACGTTAATTAAATGCTTGGAAGTCAACTCACCCCTAAACCCATTCAAACTTGCCACTTGTCCCATGACTCGCGCAATTGCCTTACACTTTGTTAAATTGGTTTGAGACACTTGTAACATTGATTTATGGGATAGAAAAACAAGTATATATGTTAGTAAAATGGGAAGATAGCTAAAAATTTTAGGCCAAAACCGTAGCACCCAAAGAAAGAGAGAAAAACCCATTTATGAGAAAAGGGAGAGAAAGTCACGGCAAAGAAAGAGAGAAAAAGAAAAGAAAGGAAAGGAAGGAAAATAAAAAGGGAAAATCTAGGGAAAAATCCCAATCAAATCTATCTAAGTGGGTTTCTTTAGTTCTTTATGCCATTTAATTGATGTTATTGTAATTGGTTAAGCTTGTGTTTATGTTGTGATGTGTTTTGTTGGCTTGATTGTGTTGGTTAGGTTGTTCCATGATTGGTAATTGCTATGGTTTGATTGTGATGGTTACTTATGTGGTTATTTATTAAAGCTTAGAAAGCCTTGTATATAGCTAGATTTATGTATTGGTGGATGTGAATACTGCACTTGGGTTTGACCGAATCTTGGTAGATTAATTTAGGATTGATATGGACTTAGATAAGGTAAAATTGGAAGGAAGAAAACATGGAATTTTAGGGTTTTTCAAAAACAAAGGAAAAGAAAAGTCATATAAAAACAAAGACAAATTTATTGCCAATTTAGGGACCATTCGGCCAAGCTTGGGAAAAAGGAGGTTTTGGGTTTCACTAAATCAATTGGGTAATTAATAATTCAATTAGGCCTCACATAAGGATAAAAATAACATTAGCAAAGTAAGATCGTGAAGAGAAACCAAAAATTCAACTTAACATTTTTAGGAGCCTAACTCGACCAAAAAGTGTTAAATTTGAGAAAAAAAAAGGTACATTACTCTATAACATGCTTTAATTATTTCAACATGTCAAAAACCACATAAATTGAATTAGAAATAATTATTGACTAAACATACCAAATGAAGCGAAAGAAAAATATCTTCATGTGAATTAAATTCATAGCTCAACAAACATCAACTCGTCGGCGTTTAAACCTAATTAGGTGAACATTGCGATGAAGTGAACATATAACCCCGTGTGGGTTAGATATCGGTGATGGAATAATGGTGTAGGGTTTGGTACCCTAGTATCCTTAATACAATAATCATAGCATCACGTATATATGTTAGGGATGGACTTAGAAAGAATCAATTGGTTGAAAGTGGGTTGTATGAATAGGTTTGGTAACCTAATGGAAATAAATGGATATTAGTGGTCCAACTATGTGCATACTCTAAGTCGTATTCTCGTACTATTAGATGATGGACTCTCACTAATAGTGGCTATAACGAGAGATAATTCCATTGCTAGTAGAAGGTGATTCGGTAATCACTTGGATTAAAAATAGAGTAAACTTGCTAATACCCAAGGTACTCGAAATTAAAATTGATGAGTATCGTGGGAAGTCAAAAAGGCATTGCATATCACGTGCATCACTCCACTTACTAAGCTTTGGCTCATCTCATTGTTATTTGCATGTTATGACGAGTAGCGGTGATTGTAGTATCGATAAGGATGCTACCGGATCCTCCCAAAGGGCTCATATGTGAGATAAACCTAAGAGAATGTTATTTTGATTGTAATTCTCATGTTGAGGTGTCCGTAAATATTTAAATAGCATTATAAATAAATTATAATTTGTATTGTACATATTTCAATATGTAATATGTTGTTACGATACCGAGCTTGTAAGTAGTAGGGTTTAAGTCGGGTTAGACGTGTCGGCATGACGCGCTCCTCGCCCGGCCACTCGCTTTTAGGTAGATAGCAAGTGGGCGGGGAGGGGACACCATAAGGTGGTATTAGAGCTATGGTTTAGTTAACTAGGTAGAACCCTACGTGTAACTCCGAGCCCGAAGACTAGTGTACTACTCGATGGGTAACAATTTGATTCGTAATTGTTTTTTAAAAATATGTATGATTATTATTATGTGATTTTCATGTTGGTACATAATTGTGTTCTAGAAATATTAATACTGGTAAATATTGTTACCGTAGATGTCGTATTTATTCCGTACACCTTGCGCTACTAGGACGTGCCAATAACGGGCCACCTTAGCTACCTATTGGGTCGAGCTGAACCACTTGACTATGACCTCGGATCAAGATATAGTAGCCCATGCCACTCGAGTGCATGATTGGATTCAGCAAATAACATTCGTTGATGCTTCTTTCTAGTAGTATTGCAGTATGGATTTGCTACGAGTGACTCTACGCCGAACTCTCGATCGAGAGATCGGCGGTTGCTCGATGAGGTTTGTGAAGGGTTGATCGATCAATTTTGTTATCGCAACTTGGTTTGAACTTTCCTTCTAGTACGAGTTAGGCGGATCCGTACGTAGTTGATGTAGAGTTGGGGTCTACCATTGCCCCTCACTTGCGAGATAGTACGCATTGCGTTGGATAACGTTATTGATCGGGAAAGGGTGGAGCACTCCTTCCCATGACATGTTCGATATGTTGGTTGGACATAATAGATAGTAACTCTATCACATGGTGTAGTACTTGTTCTACATTCCACGATGTAAATAAATACACCTTTGATTGTAAATAGAGCACAAAAGCTTTTAGAAGGTAGAAGTGCTTGTAAATACACGTTGTGTATGAAATTTTTAATATATATATATCTATAATTTTGCACGTAAGTGGATGATTTACATTATATGTTGTTCTCAATACCAAAACTAACTTTAGCATAACATGGCATGTACAAAGTCGAAACATGCCAAGAAAGTATCTAGTATGGACAAAAGGTTAAGGGAGCTCCAACTACAATTATCACAATCACTAAAATGCCTTAAATCATATGATGGACATGATGCAACAACAATAACAAGTAATGCATTAATAGCAAGAAGTCCATATGGAACAAATGAGACGACTTTTGGCAATGCATCAACAGACCCCACCTCTATATGAGCTTGTTGTTGTTGTTGTATTACTTACTATTACTCGCATTATGTCTATCATATGACTCAATGCCTCTTGTGGATTTCCATTATTCTTGTTAAAGGTCTCTTATCCTCCTACTCGTATTGGGTTCTTTCTTGGCATGGTTCGACTTTGTACATGTCATGTTACATTCAGAGTTAGTTTTAAGATTGAAATCCTTTCTTATCATTTATAATATATAATGAAAGTCATCCAAATACACACAAACTTATACATATGTAGCACATATATAAAGCATTTTGTACAAAATAGGCATTTACAAGTACTTCCCCTCCTAAGGGTTTTTGTACCATATTTACAACCAAAAGAAATGCTCCTATCTACCTTAAAAGGTGTACAAAAGCTACTATGTTTTACATTATATCTTTCTTAGTAGTACGTCTAATGTATCGGATTAACATATCGAACACATCATGGAAAGGCTCCCTCTACCCTCCACCGGTTCATAGCACCAACCGATGCGATAAGGCTATCTCACGAGCAATACCTATAGGTAAACCCCAATTATACATAAGTCGGGTAAGAGTCCGTATAAATTGTATTGGTAGAAAAGCTCGGATCAATTTTCGATAGGACCTATAATCTATTTGACCCTCCCATACCTCATATAGCAACTACTGGTCCCTCGGTTGGAGAGTCTAGCATAAGGTCATCCTCATAAAATCTAGGCTATGGTACTACTCAAAAGTGGCATTAGCAAATACTATCTGCTGAATCGGATCATTTACTCTTATGACGTGAGCCAATATATCCCGATCTATTGTCATGGTGAGGTTATTTAGTTGCACCTATAAGAGGCTAGAGAGGCCCTCGGTCTATGGGTCCTAGCAGCTAGGGAATAGGTCTTACATATGGCATCCGCAATGAGAATATGTCTAATCGTGATTATTTTCTAAGTTATGATCATATACTAATTCAAAAACATACGACAATCACATACATTTAGTTAACCTAAACAGAAATAATGAATCAAGTTTTTACCATCAAGGAGTGTACTCGGTCCTCGAGTCATATGACACTTAAAACTCTACCCAACTTATTAATTCGGAGCTCGATACCACTAAATGTGATGCCCCCGGCTCCCTTACCTATTACCTAATCGACGTGGCTAGGAACGACACATTGTTGGAATTAAGTTCCCGACTAAATCCCATAACACATAGGGAAAAGAAATAAACAAATAAATAAATAGCGAAATGCGTATAGTATAAGTTATAGAACATTAAGACAAGCAAAGTACAAAATTCTCGAAATGCCTAAAGTTCACATCTAGCCCCTCATCCCTTTTTAATACGAGTCAAAGGATATTCCTATATGTACGGTGACACATGAGCCTCTTTTAGCAAGAACCAGCGAGCTTCCACGATCAGATTGGTTTTGCCTTTACCTACACACACATAATTACACTAACGGAATGAGCCGAGCTTAGTAAGTATGGTAATGTACGTGATATGCAATAATGTTCTATTTCCCACTTTTCCCATTTATTTTAATTCGAGTACCATAGCTATTAGCAAGACCATGTGTTTTATTTCTCGATGATCATGTTATAACCTATCGCTCTATTACTCTCTCTTAGTGATCTCATTATCACCTACTACTTGTAATGAAATTATCCCTCATTGTAGCACACGACTAACGAATTATCCCTCATTGTAGCACACGATTAGCGGAATTATCCCTCACTTAATAGTGTTAGTAATAGAGCATACACATGGTTTCTTGCTATTACCCATTCCATTCAATTTAGTTACCAAACCGCATCATTCCTCGACTTAATGATTTTTCTCAATACATACCACCCCTAGATGTACGTGATGCACATGATGTTGTGTATATAGTTTGTTTGTATTTAATATAGTGTAATTAAACCATTATGCATGAATTTGGGTGTATACTTTAGTACTACGAACCCGTTTAAGCATTTTTGACATAGGATTCCTTTCCTAACCCTAGTTTGGGTATTCATGACTAAATTGTCCTCTTAATGGGCCTAGGTCACACTTTTGATCTTTCCTTGGGTTCTTACCCTTTAATACTTCGTTTTACATTTTTTTAGCTGTACATTAGCCATTATTCATAAAGTTGGAAGGGTAGGTCCCCAAGTCTCACATTTTCCTTTTCTAACCCGAATTAGGCATTTTAGGTCGAATTGGTTTCTTAATAGTTCTAAACTAAATTCGACCTAACTTGAAATTTTACCTCTCTAAAATTCATTTCATACTTACTTAAGTGTAATTAAATGACTAATGATGAGGTTGGATGATTGGAATCCAAAACCCCAAATTTGGTGAACCTAGGCCGAATGGGTCCTTAAGGAATGGTAAGTGATTTCTTTTAATCCCAACTTACTAGTTTCCACTTAATTGAGTTCCAATTGTGTACTACTTTTTGGTTACAACAATGAAAGTCTAATCTTGTTCATTTTTTCCCCTAGGCCGAATGGGTCTCATAAGAGAAAACCCTAGGAATTCATTTCCTTTTTCCCTTTTCAATTTGTCCATTTTAGGTCCATCTCACAATAGTTTGTACTAGCCTTAAATTTCCGCCCAAGGCACTTGATTTCATCCAACCATCAACACATACATGAATATATATATATATATATATATATATATATATGACCTTCACAACTTTAGCAAATCACCCAAAATCACAACACCAATGCTCAAATCCACCCTAAGCTATCCATACATACATATCAACCAATACAAGCAACACTTAACCACATAACCAATAATACAAACCAACACATAACTTATACATTTAAAAATGGAATTTAAAGCAAAAATAAAACCTACTTACAATGATATGTGATTACTTAAGATTTTCTCTAGACTTTTCCTTCTCTTTTTTTCCTTTTTCTTTCTTTCATGCTTTCTTTTCTTATTTTTGTAAGCTACGGGTTTCTAACAAAAATGGCAACCATGATCTCACTTTGCTATATATATACAACATCTTTTCTTCCCTATTTAATTAGTGTACAAGTGGCCTAAGCTTATTAGAGAAGGTGTCAAGTAAATGGAATGAAATGATGCAAAGTAGCGGGTTTCTTAGTCGAACTTGGTGAGTTAGCTTCCATTGCATTAAATGATGGGGCTTAGGTGTCTAATTAACAAATAACTAGGTAATTAAGCTAACTCAATCCCTAAACTAGTTTGGTTCAAGTAACATACATACACATCAAATCTGTTTGCGGTACATGTATGATAGGGCAACCTCTTATCAAGCGACAATGATCCAACTTCGGACACAAGTAAATTCTATAATTCTTAGATTAGAAACTAGATATATTAATTCAAAAGAATCCAAAAAGTAGGTTAAAATACCAAAAAAATGATTAATAACATAATTTCCAACAATAGTTCATCTAGAACAATATGTACTAAAACGGGCATAACTTTTTATATATAAAATTACTAATAAAAATATTTTATAGAGGGTTATTTAAGACATAGATAAATAACTTTTATTCTTTAATATTCATCCAGAAATCGATCTAAGGTCCTTGAACGGACCACACAAAATTCGGATAGCACCTAATTCTCAAGAACATCGATTTTGCATACTTGATTCCTCTAAAAGTTAAACCATCAATCTCAAGCAAAATAGCTTTAATTTAACACAAATCATACATTTCAAGCATTAATTTCTTATGGTGTAGTTCTCACTTATAGCACATGTTCCAAACAATTAGATAAATTATCCAACATTTCATGCCTTAAATCCTTACCTAAACACCTAGCATGTTGTCATCTCAAAATACTCAAATGGCACAAATACAAAATCATACCTTCACTTGGTATATATTTATTTGAATATTTCAACTTCTATATATATATACACTAACGGATTTTCATGGGGGTTACGGACAAGAAAAGGAAGGAGAGAGAGGGAGAGGGAGAAAGAGAGGTAGTGTGGGAGAATGAGGGAGAGCGAGTGCAAAGTATAGAAACTAAAGGAGTGAAGCGAGAGAGAGGGAGAGACCGAGGGAGAGAAAAAGGGTGGGAAAGTGATGTAGGAGTGAGAGTGGGTAAGAGAGAGGAAGGGAGAGAGGAAGTGAGAGAGAGAGAGGGAGGGACCAAGAGGGAGAGGGAGGGAGGGAGAAGGAGAGAGGGAGGGAGCCGGAGGGAGAGGGAGGGAGGGAGAAGGAGAGAGGGAGAGAGGAAAAGAGAGGGAGAAAGAAGGAAAGGGGGAGAAAGAGGGAGAGAGGGGTAAAAAGAGGGAGAAAGGGAGAGAGAGAGAAAGAGGGTGAGGGGGATTAGAAAGAGATAAGGGGTGGGATAGATAGAGAGAGAGAAAGTGGGATAGAGAGGGAGAGCGAGGGATAGAGGGAGATAAAGAGGGGGAGAGAGAAAAGGAGAGAAGAGAGCAAAAGGGATAGAGGGTAAGGGAGAGAGAGGAAAAGGGAGAGAGAGAGTTGGGGATATATAATGAGAGAGTGGGGAGAGGGAGAGGAAGGGGGAGAGGTAGAGAGGGATGGAGAGAAAGGAACAGAGGAAAGGAGAAGGATAGGGCGAGAAAGGGAGGGAGAGGGAGAGAGGTAAAGAAAGAGAAAGGGAGAAAGAGAAGGAGAGGGAGAGAAGAGGTGGGATGGAAAGTGAGAAAGTGAGGAGAGAGAGAGGGAGAGAGAGTGGGAGAGAGGGAAGAAGAGAGGGATAGGGTGAGAGATGGAGAGAGAGGGAGAGCGAGAGGGAGAGTTGGAGGGAGAGAGAGGGAGAGAGGGAGAAAGATAGGTAGAGAGCGAGGAAGAGAGAGTAAGGTAGGGATGCAGAGTGAGGGAAAGAGATACAGAGTGGAAAGTGAGGCGGATGGAGAGGGAGAAAGGGAGGGAAGAGAGAGAAAGGTGGAAAAGGATGAGGGAGAGAGAGGGAGAACATAAGGGGGAGTGAGAGATACAGAGAGGGAAAGGGAGAGAGAGGGATAGATAGAGGGAGAGGGAAGCACCGAGAGAGGGAGAAAGGCAAAGAGGGGAGAGAGTGAGGAGAGAGGGAAATGGGGGAATAGGTAGAGAAGGAGGATAGAGAGAGTGAGAGCAAGGGAGAGAGGGGGAGAGAGGGAGAGAGAGGAAGAGAGGGGGAGAGAGTGATAAAGAGAGAAGGAGAGAGGGTTAAAGTTAGAGAGAGGGAGAAAGAGATAGATAGAGTAAAAGAGGGAAAGAGAGAGAAAGGGAGAGAGAAAGAGGGAGAGAGGAAGAGAAGGAGAAAGAGGGAGAGAGAGGGAGGAAAAAGGGAGAGAGAAGGAGTGAGAGTAGAAAGGGTGGGGAAGGAGAGGCAAAGGGAAAGAGAGAGGGGAGGGAGGTAAGTAGGGAGAGGGAGAGAAAGTAAGGGGAGAGAGAGGGAGAGTGTCCAAGGGAGGGAGGAAGAGAGAGAGAGACGATGTGAGTGGAACATAAGTATAGGGAGGGAGAGAGAGGGGGAATGAGAGAGGGAGAGAAGGGAGAGAGAGGCAGAGGGAAGGAGAGGGAAGGGAAAGAAGGAGAATATAGATGGAGAGGGGGATAAAGATAGTTAGAGGGAGGGAGCGAGAAAAGGAGAGAATGAAGGAGAGAGGGAGGAAGAGGGAGAGGGAGAGGTAGGGTGAGAAAGAGAAAGAGAGGAAGTGAGGCAAAGATAGCAAGTAAGACAGGTGGGAGAGGGAGAGAGAGAAGGTGGGAGGGATAGAGGGAGAATATGATGGAGAGAGAGAGAGGAAGAAGGAGAAAAGGGAAAGAGAGAGAGAGGGGGAGGAGGAGAGAGAAAGAGGGAGAGGGAGAGAGGGAGAAAGATTAGGGAAGAGAGGGGAGATACTGATTTAGATAGGGGAAAGAGAGAGGAGAGAGAGAGGGAGGGAGAGTGGGAGAGGTAATGGGAGGGAAGGAAAGGGAGAAGGAAAGAGATATAGAAAAAAAGGAAAGTGATGGAGAGAGAAAAGGAGAGAGAGGGATAATGATAGAGGGAGAGAGGGAGAAAGGAGAGAGATGGAATATGAGAGACGAAGGAGGGAGAGAGGGGGCGAGAGAGAAGGAAAGAGAAAAAAGGTGAGGGAGAGAGGGGTAGAGAGATTAAGAGAGGATGAGAGAGAGGTGGAAGAGTGAGAGTGAAAGGGTGAGGGAGAGAGAGGAGAGAGAGAGGGAGAGAGAGCAAGAGAAAAAGAATAAGTGAGAGAGAGAGGGAAGAGAGAGTGAGAGGTAGAGGGGAGTGGGGAAGAGGAAGAGAGTATGGAGGGAGAGAGTGAGAGAGTATGGAGGGAGAAAGTGAGAGAGAGAGGGATAGAGAGGGTAGAAGAGATTAAGAAAAGGAGAGAGGGAGAGAGAAAAATATGAAGAAAAGGTGAGATAAAAGGTGGAGAGAAAGAGGGAGAGGGAGAGAGAGGAGGGAGAAGAGCAAAAGAAAGAGAGCAAGTGAGAGAGACGAGGAAGAAAGGTTAAGAGAGGGGAGCGGAGAAGAGGAAGATAATGAGATAGAGAGTGAGTGAGAGAGGGATAGATGGAGGGTGGGAGAGATATAGAATGGGGAGAGGGGAGAGAGAAAGCGAGAGAGAGTAAGAGAAGAGAGCAAGTGAGAGAGATGGGGAAGAGAGGTTGAGAGAAGGGGAGTGGGAATAGGAAGAGAGTGAGATAGAGAGTGAGTGAGAGAGGGATAGATGAAGGGTGGGAGAGACATAGAAAGGGGGGAGGGTGAGAGAAAATGTGAGAAAGAGGGATAGAGGGAGAGGCGAGTGGGAAGAAAGGAGGGAGGAATGGAGAGAAGGTGTGAAAGGGAAAGGAAGCGATGGAGAGGGAGAGGGATAGGGATAGGGAGCAAGAGATAGAGATAGGGAGAGAACGATGGAGAGGGAGAGCGAGAGGGAGAGGGAGAGGGAGAGAGGGAAAAAGAGAGGGAAGGCAAGGAGAGAGAGAGCGGGAGAGGGAGGGAGGGAGATAGAGAGAGTGAGGAGGAGAAAGGGTAAGAGAGAGAGGTAGAGCAAGGGAGAGAGAGGGGGAGAGAGGAGAGAGAGAGAGGGTAGAGAGAAAGAGAGAAGGAGAGGGATAAAGGGAAGGAAAAAGGGAGAGGGAGAGTAAAAGGAAGAGAGAGGGATAGAGAGAGAGAGAGTGGGAGGGAGAGGGAGAGGGAGATGGAGATGGAGATGGGGAGAAAAAAGGGATAGAGAGAAAAAGATAGAGGGTGGAAAAGAAGAGAGGGAGACGAGAGGGTAGGAGAGGGGGAATGAGTGAGGGAAAGAGGGTGGTAAGGAGAGTGGAGAGAGAGAGGGAGGGAGAAAGAGGGAGAGTAGAGAAAGAGGGAGGAGATGAGAGGGAGAGAGAAAAGGGAGTGAGAAAGGGTGAAAAGGGGAGAGTGAGAAGAAGGAAGAGAGTGACGGACGTGGAGAGGTGGGAGGGATAGATGGAAAAAGAGAGTAGTGGAAAAAAGGAAAAGGGAGGGAGGGACGAGGGAGAGACAAGGAAAGGGGGTTGAATTGGAAAAGATAAAGAGAGGAAGAAAGAGAGAGATGGAGAGAGAGGGAGAGAGCGGGGAGAGAGGGGTAGGGAGAGGGAGAGAGCGAAGAAGTGAGGAAGTAGAGGAAGAGAGAAGGAGTGAGAGAGAGGGAGAGAGAGAAAAGGAGAGGGAGAGAGGGAGAGAGGGAGAGGGAGAGAGGGAGAAAACGATGGAGGGAGGGATAGAGATAGATAGAGGAAGGGTGAGGGAAAAAGGAAGGGAGGGAGAGGAGGAGAGGAAAAAAGAGAGGAAGAGGGAGAGTGAGAAAGGGAGAGAGATAGGAAGTGAAGGAGAGAAGGATTGAGAGAGGGAGGAGGGAGGGATAGATGGAGAATGGGATGGAGAGAGAGGGAGAGGGAAAAGAGAGAGGGAGAGAGAATGGGGGAGAGAGTTGGATAGAGAGAGGGGGATGAGAGGGGACAAAGAGAGAGGGAGGAAGGGAAAGGAAGAGGGAGGGAGTGAGGGAGTTAGAGAGGGAGGGAGAGGGAGAGTAGGAGAGGTAGAGGGAGGGAGAGAGAGAGAGAGATGAGAAGGAGAGAGGCAGAGAGGAAAAAGGAAGTGATGGGGAGAGGCAGAGAGAGGGAGAGTGATGGAGAGTGGAAAAGGGAAAGTGATTGAGAGAGGGAGAGAGAGGGTGAGTGAGAGGGAGAGAGAGGGAGAGACAAAATGGGAGAAGGAGAGAGGAAAAGAGAGATGAAGAAAGGCTGAGAGAGGGAGGGAGAGGGAGAGAGGGAGGGAGAGGGAGAGAGGGGAAAGAGAGGGAGAGAGATCAAGAGAAAGATAGCAAGTGAGAGAGAGAGGGAAAGAGAGACCGAGAAGGGGAGGGTAGCAAGGAAGAGGGGGAGGGAAGTGAGTAAGGGGGAGAGAGAGGAGAGAGGGAGAGGGAGAAGGAGAGGGAGAGCAAGAGGGAGAGAGGGAGGAGAAGAGGGAGAGAAGGGGTAGAAAGATAGAGGGATATAGAGAGGGAGCGAGGGGTAGAGGGAGAAGGAGAGAGAGAAAAGAGAGAGGGATAGAGAGAAGGAGAGATAGGGAGGGAGTGAAGGAGAGAGAGGGACAAGGAAGGAGGGTGGAAGGGAGGGAGGGAGATATGGAGAGCACTGAGGGGAGAGAGGGATGGAGAAAGAGAGGGAGAGAGAGTGGGTGAGAGGGAGGAAAAGAAAGAGAGAGAAAGAGGTAGTGAGAGAGAGTGAGAGAGGGACGAGAGAGAAAGAGGAAGAGAGCGAGAGAGAAATGGGGAGAGATAGAGAGGGGGAGGTAGGGAGAGAGGGAGAGAGTGAGAGATAAGGAAGAGAGAGAGAAGAAGGAGGGAGGGAGATAAAGAGAGAGGGGGAAAGAGAGAGGGAAAACGGGATAGAGAGTGAGACATAGGAAGAGAGAGAGAGAGGGAGAGATGTGGTAGAAATAGAGAGAGGGAGAGAGTGGGAGAGATAGAGAGAGGGAGAGAGAGAGAGAGGGAGAGAGTGAGGGAGATAGAGAGAGGGGGAGAGAGAGAGAGTGGGAGAGAGAGGAAGGTAGGAGAGAGGGATCGAAAGAAAGGGAGAGGTAGAGAGGGAGAGAGAGAGATAGAAGGAGGGATAGGGAGAGAGGAGGAGAAAATGAGAGGGAAAGAGGGAGAGGAAGATGGATAAGGAGAGATAAAAGGGGGAGGAAGAGGAAGAGGGATAAGGAGAGATAAGAGGGGGAAAGAGAGGAAGATAGGGAGAGATTGAGAGAGGGAAAGAGCAAGGGAGGGAGAGAGAGAGAGTAAGAGAGGGTAAAAGATGGAGATTGAGGTTGGGAGAGGGATGGGGAGAAAGAAGGGGAGAGAGAGGGGTAAAGAGGGATAGAGGGGGAGAGAGGGTGAGAGGGAGAGGGAACGAGCAAGAGCATGAGAGAGAGGGAGAGGGAGAGGGAGAGGGAGAGAGTGAGATAAAGGGAGAGGGGAGAGAAGGAGAAAGGGAGAGAAAGGGAGAAAGAGAGGGAGATAAGGGGAGGGTGGGAGAGAGGCAAAAAAAGTAAAAGAGAGAGAGAGAAGGAGACGGAAGGAAGGAGGAAGGGAGAGAGAAAGGGAGATAAAGGGAGGGGGAGAGAGGAGACGGGGAGAGGGAGAGAGTGAGGGAGGAGAGAAAAGAAAGGAGAGAGAGAGGAGAGAGAGGGAATTGAAAAGGAGTGAGGAAGAGAAAGAGAGGGAGGGCGAGGGAAAGGGAAAAGAGTCGGGTAGAGAGTAAAAGGAAGAGATGGAGAGAATGGAAGGGGAGAGAGAGAAGAGGAGAAAGGGGAAGAGGGAGAGGGAGAGAGGAAAACAAAAGGAGAGAGATAGAGAGAGAATGGGAGATAAAAGGAGAGGGAGTGAGTGAGTTAGATGGGAAGAGAGAGAGGGAGAGAGAAGGTGAAAGAGTGATGAGAGATGAGGAGAGAGAGGGAGAGAAGGAGAGAGAGAGGTATGAGGAGGAAGGAATAAAGGGAGAGGTATAGATGGAGAGAGAGAGAGTTAAGGAAGGGAGAGGTATAGATGGAGAGAGAGAGAGTTAAAGGGATAGATGGAGAGGGAATGTCGAGTAAAGGGCGATAGAGGGGGAAATAGAGGGTATATAGAAGAGAAAGAGAGAAATAGAGCAAGGGAGGGAGAGAGAAAGAGTGAGAGAGTAGAAAAGAGGGAGAGAGGGAGAGGGGAGAGGGAGAGTGAGAAAGTGGAAAAGAGGAAGAGAGGGAGAGGGAGGGAGAGAGGAAGGGGAGAGAGAGAGTAGGAGAGAGGGAGAAAGGGGGAGGGATAGAGAGGTGAGAGGGGGTAGAGGGGGAGAAAGAGAAAGAGGGAGAGATGGAGAGAGAAAGATTGAGAAAGGGAGAGAGTGGGTAAAAATGAGAGGAGAGAGGGGAAAGGGAGAGAGGGAGGAAAATAGAGGGATACGAGAGAGAGTGAGAGGGAGGGAAGGTAGGAGAGAGGGAGAGGGAGAGGGAGAGAGAAAGGGAAAGGGAGGGAGAGATAGAGAGAGGGAGAAAGAGACGGAGTGAGGGATAAAGGAAGAGAGAGATGGGGAAAGGTAAAAAAGGAGAGGTAAGGATTGATGGGGGGATTGGAAAGGAGGGAGTAAGGTAGGGAAACATATTGAGAGATAAAGAGAGAGGGAGAGAGAAAGAGAAGGAATGAGATAAAAAGACCAAGGTTGAGAGAGAGAGAAGGAGAGAGGGTGGGAAAGAGAGAGGGAGAGGGAGAGGAAGGTAGGGAGGGAAAGGGATGGAGAGGTAGAGGAAGGGAGGGAGGGAAAGGGATGGAAAGGGGAAGAAGGATAGGGAGAGGGAGAAAGAGAAGGATACGAGAGAGGGAGAGAGGGGGAGGGAGGGAGAGAGGGGAAGTGGGAGAATGAGAGCGAGAGAGAGTGAGTGAAAGAGAACTTAAGAGAGAGAGAGGGAGTGGGAATGAGGGAGGGAGGTAGGGAAAAAAGAGATGGAGAAATAGAAAGGAATAGAGGGAGAGTGAGAAAGAGAAAGAGGGGGATAGAGAGGAGGAGAGAGCGAGGGAGCGAGGGAGAGGGGGATAGATGGTGAGGGGGATAAATAGAGAAAGGGAGAGAGATAAAGGGAGAGGTAGATGGGAGAGAAAGGGAGAAGGAGAAAGAAGGAGGGCGAGAGAGAGGGAGAGAAAGAGATAGAGTAAAAGAAAAGGAAGGGATGGAGAAGAGGAGAAGGAAAAGAGAGAGTGAGTGTGAGAGAGGGAGAGGAGGAGAAATGGAAGGAGATTAGGGTAAGGGGAGAGAGGGAGAGGGGGAGGGGAGGAAGGGAGGGAGGGAGATAGAGAGATGGAGAAAGAGATAGAGAGAAGAGAGGGAGAGAAGGTGAGAGAAGGAGAGAAAGAGAGAGGGAACCGAGAGGGATAGAAAGAGAGAGGGTCGGAGAGGGAGAGATGAAGTATGGGAGACATAAAAGGGGAGAGACAGAGAGGGAGATAGAGAGAAAGAGGGAGTGGGATAGAGCTAGGGAAAGAGAGAGGGATTGAGTGAGGGAGAGAGAGAGAATGAGAGAGACACAGAGAGAGGGAGGAGGAGAGAGATGGGAGAATGAGAAGGGGAGAGGGAGAAAGGAGAGAGGGAGGGACGGGGATAAAGGGAAGGAGATAAGGAGTGAGAAGAAGATATAAAGGGAGAGGAGGGAAGGAGGGAGAGAGAAAGGGAGAAAAAGATAAAGAGAGGAAGAGGGAGAGAGAGAGAGAGGAAGAGAGGGTTAGAGAGAGAGGGTGACAAAAAGACATATAAAGAGAAAGAGAGGCAGAGAGAAAGGGAGTGTGATAGAAAGGGAGGAAGAGAGAAAGAAGGGACAAGGAGGGAGGGAGAGAGGGGGAGAGGAGGGAGAGATAGAGGGGGAGAGAGAGGGACATAGTAGGAGAGGGAGAGCGATAAAGAAGGAGAGGAATAAAGATGGAGAGGGAGAGATAAAGAGGGATGGAGAAGGAGAAAGAGAGGAAGAAAAGGAGAGGGTAGGAGGGAGGGGGAGAGAAAAAAGGGAAAGAGTGTAGAAGGGAGAGAAGGAGACAATAAGGAGAGAGAGAGTGAAGGGGAGTGGGGAGAGAGAAAGGAAGAGAGGGAAAGAGAGATGAGGGAGAGAGAGGGAGTGAGGGAAAGAGAGAGGAGGGCGAGAGAAAGAAAAAGGAGAAAAAAATAGAAGGATAGAAGGAGAGAGAGAATGAAAGGGAGAGATAGAGGGATAGAGAGATAAAGGGAGAGAGAGTGGTGGAGAGAAAGAGGGAAAGAGGGAAGGAGTGAGAGATAGAGAGATGGAGAGAGAGTGGGAGAGAGAAAAAGGAGAGAGAGGGAGGGTATGAGCAAGAAAAGGGGGAGAGAGAGGGAGAGAGGAAGAGAGGTAGAGAGAGGAAGACGGTAAGAGGGAGAGAAAGTGAGAGAGAGAAAGAGATGGAAGGGGGGACAAAGAGGGAGAGAGCAATTAAGGGAGAGGGAGAGAGGGATAGAGGAGGGATAGGGGGAGGGAAAGAGAGTTGGAGGGAGAGAGGGAGATCAAGATAGCAAGAGATAGAGAGAGGTAGAAAGAGGAGAGAGAGAAGGAGAGAGCGAGGAGGGGGAGAGAGAGTGAGAGGGAGAGAGGTAGGTAGAGAGGGACATAAGGAGAGAGATAAAAAGAGTGAGAGAGGTGGGGAGAGAAAGAGTGAGGGAGTGAGAGAGAGAGGGGAGAGAACTAGAATGAGGAAGGTAGAAAGAGAAAGAGGGAGAGTAGAGAGGGGGAGAGAGATAAAGGGAGAAAGGAAAATGGAGAGGGAGAGAGTAAGAGAGGGAGAGTAGGAAAGAGGGAGAAAAGGATTGGTAGAGGGAGAGAGAGAGTGAGGAAAAGAGAGAGTAAGAGAGCGAGAGAGAAAAGGAAAGAGGGAGAGAGGAAAAGTTAAGGAGGGATGGAGAGAGAGAGGGAGAGAGAGAGGGAGAGAGAGAAGGAGAAAGATAAAGAGAGGGAGAGGGATAGGGGAGAGAGAGAGAGGGGAAGAGCGAAGAGATAAAATGATAGAGAATGATAAATTGGAAGAGTGGGAGAATGAGAAAGAGAAGGAGAAAGGAGAGAGAGGAAAAGCAAGAAAGAGGTACGGATAATGATAGAGAGAGAAAGGGAGAGGAAAAAGAGAAAGAGGGATGGAGAGGGTTAGAGAGAGGAAGAGAGATAGAGGGAGAGAGAGAGCGAAGGAGACAGGGAATGAGGAAAAAGAGTGTGTGTGTGATAGAGAGAAAGAAGGGGAGAGATAGAGGAAGCGAGTGAGAGATAGGGGAAAAGAGAGGAAGGGTGAGAGCAAGAGAGAGGAGAAAAAGGAGAGAGAGAAGGGGGAGAGATAGAGGGAGCGAGTAAGAGATAGGGGAAAAGAGAGGAAGGGCGAGAGCAAAAGAGAGGAGAAAAAGGAGAGAGAGAAGGAAAAAAGAGAAGGGAGAGAGGGAGGAAGGGAGGGAGAGGGAGACAGAGAGAGGGATGAGGAGAAAGATGGAGAGAGAAAGTTAGAAAATAGGAGAGAGAAAGAGAGAGTGGGAGGAAGAGAAAGGAAGTGAGAGAGAAGGGATGGAGAGAGAAAGATAAAAGGAGTGAGAGAGAGGTAGAAAGGGACTAAGAGAGGTAAGTGAGAGAGAGGGAGAAGAGAGGGAGAGATGAAGAAAAGAAGAGAGGGAGAGAAAGGGAAAGAGAGATGGGAGAGGAAAGGGATAGAGAAGGGAGAGAGAGAGAGAGAGAGGAAGAGAGGATGAGAGGGGAGAGAAAGGGAGAAAGAGGGAGAGAGAGGGAGAGAGAGAGAGGGAAAGGTTGGGAGATAATAAGGGTGGGAAAGAGTGAGGCCGAGAAAGAGGGAAAGGAAGGGAGAGAGGAAGGGTGGGAGAGAGAGAGGTAGAGAAGAAAGGAGAGTAGAAGGGAGAGAAGGAGTGGGAGTGTAGAAGAGAAAGGGAGTGAGAGAGGAAGAGAGAGAGATGGAGGGAGAGAGAAAGGGGGAGAGGGGGAGAGAGGAAAAGAGGGAGACGAGGAGAGAGGGAGCGAGAGAGAGTGGGAGAGATAGAGGGAGAGAGGGGGTAGGGAGAGAAGGAGAGGGAGAGAGAGGGGGATAGGGATAGGAAGAGGGATAGAATGGGAGATGAAAAGTGGAAGAGAGAGGGAGTTAGAGAGAGAAGGAGTGAGAGGGAGAGAAAGGGATAGAGAGAGAGAGGTAGAGGGATAGAGAGAGATGGTGAAGAAAGCAAGAGAAGGAGAGATAGAGAGAGACTGGGAGGGAGAGGCGGATAGAGAGATAAAGAGTGAAAGAGGGATAGAGGGAAAAGAACAAAACGAGAGGGAGAGAAAAATGGAGGGATAGAAGGAGAGAATGAGGGAGGGAGAGGGAGAGAGGGGGAGATATAAAGAGAGACATAGAGGGTGAGAGGAAAATAGAGGGAGTGAGAAAGAGAGAGAGGGAAAGCAAAAGAGGAAGATAGAGGGGAGGAGAGGGACGAAGGTGGAGAGGGAGAGAGTGTGAAAGCGGGGAAGAGAGAGATGGAAAAAGAGAGATAGGGAAAGGATGATAAGGGTAGAGGGATGAAGAAGGAGGGAGAGGAATAGAGAGATAGAAAGAGCGATAAATATAAGGAGATAAAAAGGGAGAGGGAAAGAGAGAGAGAGAAGGGATAGTGAGGTAGGGTAAGAGGTCAAAGACGGGAGAGAGAGAGAAAGGTAAGGGGGAAACAGGGGAGTGAATGGGAAAGAGGGAGAGAGGGAGAGAGAGAGGGAGAGAGGGGGAGAGAGAGGGAGAAGGAAAGGGAGAAGACGAGAGGAAGAGAGTGGGAGATAGAGAGAGGGAGAGATGAGAGGGAATGAGAGAGATAGAATAGGAAAGAGAGGAAGGGAAAGAGAGAGAGAGAATGGGAGGGAGGGGGAGAGGGAGAGAGGGAAAGAGAGGAGGAGAAAGCGAGGGAGAAGGAGAGAGGAGAGAGAGAGAGAGAAAGATAGGGAGAAAGTGGGAGAGAGGGATAGAGGGAGAGATAGGAGGGAGAGAGGGAAAGAGAGGAGGAGAAAGCGAGGGAGAAGGAGAGAGGGAGAGAGAGAGAGAGAAAGATAGGGAGAAAGTGGGAGAGAGAGAGGAGGGAAAGAGAGGAAGAGGGTGAGATGGAGGGAGATATAAAGGGAGAGGGAGAGAAAGGGATAAAGATAATAGGAGGGAGGGGGAGGGGGAGGGAGAGGGAGAGAGGAAAAAGAGGACGAGAAAGTGAGGGAGAAGGAGAGAGAGAGAGAGAGCGAATGATAGGAAAAGAGTGGGAGAGAGGGATAGAGGGAGGGATAGGAGGGTAAGATGGAGGGAGAGATGGAGGGAGAGAGAGGAAGAGGGAGAGGGAGAGAGTAGGAGATGAAGAGAGGGAGAGAGGGAGAGAGCGACGGGGAGTGAGAGAGATGGAAAGGGAGAGATGGAGGGTGGGAGAGCGATAGAGAGAGGGAGAGAGAGGGATAGAGAATGGGAGAGGGAGGGAGAAGGAGAGAAAGAAAGAGAGGGGGAGAAGAGAGGGTGAGAAGGGGAGATAGAGGGTGAGAGGGTGAGGGAGAGAGGGAGAGGGAATGAGGGAGGGAGGGATTGAATGGGAGAGGGAGAGGAAGCGAGAGAGGTAAGGAGAGGGAGAGGGAGAGAGAAAGGTATGGAGAGGGAGAAAGAGAGAGAGGCAGAGGATGAAGGAGAAAGAGAGAAAAGGAGAGGGAAAGAATATGATTGACGAAAAGGGAGAGAGAGAGGGGAGGGAGCAAGAGATAGAGGGGTGGAGTGAACGAGAGAGGAAAAGGGAGGAAGGAAAAAAGGAGAGAGGATAGAGAGAAAGGGAAAGAGAAAAAATAGAGAGGTCGATGGAGAGAGAGAGGAAGAGAAAAAGGAGAGAGGTCGATGGAGAGAGAGAGGAAGAAAGAGAAAGGGACGGGGAGAGAGACAAGGAGAGCGAGAAAGGGAGAGAGTGAGATAGAGGAAGAGGAAGAGGGAAAGAGAGAGAGGTAAAAGGAGTGAAGTATAAAAGGAGAGAGGGAAGGAGAGGGAAAGGGACAAAGAGACGAGAAAAAGAGGGAGAGAGAGGAAGGTAGACTAAGAAAGCGAGAGAGTGGTAGGAGACTAGCACTAAGAAAGAGGGAGAGAGTGGGAGGGAGATAAAGGGAGGAAGGGAGTGAGAGGGAGAGAGGGAAAGAGGGAGGAGGGAGAAAGGAAGAGAGACAGAGGGAGAGGGATACAAAGAGGGGGAGGGTGGGAGATGGGAAGAGAGAAGGTAGGAGAGGGAAAGGGAGAGGGGGAGAGATAGAGTGAGGGGGAGAGCGAGAGGGAGGGAGTGAGAGAGATGGAGAGAGAAAGAAAGAGAGGAAGGGAGAGGCGGAAGGAGAGGGAGAGGGAGCGAGAGAGGGAGAGGGAGTGAGAGAGGGAGGGGAGGGAGAGAGTTAAAGTAAGGGAGAGGGAGACTAAAAGAGGGAGAAGGAAGGAGTTAGAGAGAGAGATAGAGAGAGAGGGTAAGAGAGGGTGAGAGTGAGAGTAGGCCAAAGAGGGAGGAAGGAGAGAGAGATTGAGAGAAAGAGGGAGAAGGAGAGAGAGGGGAGAGATATTGAAAGAGGGAGAGTGATGGAGAGAGAAAAAGGAGAGATTTAGGGAGAGGGAGAGAGAGATTGGGCGAAAGCAAGGGAGGTAGAGAGGGAGTTAGAGGGAGAGAGAGGAGGGAGGAATAAAAGGAGAGAGAGGGAGAGAGAAAAAGAGAGAGAGACATAAAGAGGGAAGGAGATAGGGATACGGGGTAGAGGGAGGGAGAATGGGAGAGGAAGGGAGGGGAAGAGTAGGGAAGGAAGGGAGAGAGAGAGGATGAAGAAGGAAGGGAGAGAGGGAAAGGGAAAGAGGGGGGAGAGAGAGAGAAAGAAGGTGAGAAAGAAGGTGTAAAGGAGAGTGAGAAAGTGAAAGAGAGAAAAGAACAGAGAGAGAGAGGAACTAGGTAAGAGAGAGGGTGTGAGAGAGAGTGAGAGAAAGGGAGAGGGAGAGAAAGGGGGATAGAAAAGTAGAAAGGGAGAGGGACAGAGAAAGAGAGTGATGGAAAGGGAGGGAGAGAGAGGAAGTGAGATAGAAAGAGGGAGAGTGAGAGAGAGAATTGGAGAGAGATAGGTAGAGAGGAAGGGAAAGAGGAAGAGAGAGGAGGGATAGTGAGAAAGAGGGGAGAGAGAAACATTATGAGAGAGAAAGCTAATGAGAGAGAGAGGGTAAGAGATAGAGGGAATGAGAAATAGAGAGGGAGGGGGAGGGAGAGGGCAAGAGTTAGAGAACTGGAGTGTGAGAGGGAGAGATAGAGAGAGAGATAGAGGGAGAGATAGGAAGAGAGAGGGAGGGAGAGGGAGGGAGATAGGGAAGGAGAGGGAGAAATTGTCCAATGAAAGGAGAGAAAGAGACTAAGGGATCGAGAGCAAGGGAGTAAGAGAGAGTAGGAGAGATAAAGAGGAGGGGAGGGAGAGAAAAAGAGAGTGGGTGAAAAAGAGAAAGGGAGAGGCGAAGGAGAGAGGGAGTAGGATAAAGGGAATGAGGGATAATGAGAGATAGTAGAGAGTGAGAGAGAGGGGGAGAGAGGATAAAGGGAATGAGGGATAATGAGAGAGAGTAGAGAGGGAGAGAGAGGGGAGAGAGGATGGGAGAGAGAGGAGATAGAGAGAGGGATAGGGAGAGAGAAGGACTAAGAGAGAAAGAGAGTTAGGGATAGAGAGAGGTCGGAAGAGGGAGAGATGGAGAGAGAGAAAGGAATAGAGAGAGGGAGAGAGAGGGGAGAGTGTGAGGGAGAGGGAGCGAGAGGGAGAGGGAGAGTGGGAGTGATTGAGGAATAAAGAGAGAAAGAGAGAGAGAAAAGAAGAGAGAGAGATAGAGGGAGAGGGGAAGAGAGAGGGGGAGTGGGAGAGAGGGAGAGCGAGCGAGAGGGAGAGCGAATAAGAGGGAGAGATGGGTAGAGAGATAATGGGAGAGATAGGGAGAGAGATAATGGGAGAGAGGGAGGCGGAGACGGGGAAATGAGAGAGGGGGAGAGAGGGTGAGAGGAAGATTGAAAGAAAAGGGGAGGAAAAGATAGAGGTAGAGATAAGTGGAGAGAGGGGGAGAGAGAGAGTGAGTGAGGGAGAGGAAGAGAGGAGGAGAGAGGGAGAGAGAGACAAAGGGATGAAGAGGGAGAGGGAAAGAGAGAGAGGGAGGGAGAGAAGGAGAGAGGCGGGGAGAGGGAGATAAGGAGAGAGGGATGGAGTGAGAGATGGAGAAATGAGAGAGCAAAAGAGAGAGGGAGTGGGGGAGAG
Source organism: Dovyalis caffra (assembly GCA_963924115.1). Taxonomy (NCBI): domain Eukaryota; kingdom Viridiplantae; phylum Streptophyta; class Magnoliopsida; order Malpighiales; family Salicaceae; genus Dovyalis; species Dovyalis caffra. Next base: position 122,522 of record CAWUPB010000740.1, on the reverse strand, counting down.
AGAGGGAGTGAGAAAGGGAGAGACAGAGAGTAAGGGAGAGGGAAAGAGAGAGAGGGAGGGAGAGAAGGAGAGAGGCGGGAGAGGGAGATAAGGAGAGAGGGATGGAGTGAGAGATGGAGAAATGAGAGAGCAAAAGAGAGAGGGAGTGGGGGAGAGAGAGAGGGAGTGAGAAGGGGGAGAGACGGAGAGGAAGGGAGAGGGAGTGGGAGGTAGAGAGTCAAAGAGAGAGAGTGAGGAAAAGAGTGAGAGCGAGATCAAAAAGGAGAGAGAAAAGTAGTGAGGGAGAGAGGAGAAAGGAGAGAGGGAGGACGGGGAGAGAGATGGAGGGAAAGAGAGAGTGGTAGAGAGAAGAAGGGAGAGGAAGGAAGAGAGACGTATAGAAGAAGGGAGAGAGGGAGAGTAGGGAGAGAGAGAAGGAGAGGGAAAGAGAGAGAGAATGTAGGAGATGTAAAGAAGGAAAGAGAGAGAGAATGAGAGGGGAGAGAGAGAGAGAGAGTAGGAGATGTAGAGAAGGAAAGAGAGAAAGGGAGAAAGAGAAAAATAAAGAGAGGGAGAGAGAGGGAGGGATAGAGGAAGATAGATAGAGAAAGAAAGAGGGAGAGGGAGAGGAAAGAGAGGGAGAAGTAGAGAGAGATAGAGAGACAAAGAGAGAGAGAAAGAGGGAGAGAAAAGGAGTGAGAGAGGGAAAGACCGAGAGGGGGGACCAAGTGAGGCGAGAGGGGGAAGAGGGAGAGGAGGAGTGGGGTGAAGAGGGGGAGAAAGGGAGAGGGAGAGAGTGGGAGAGACAGACGAAGAGAGGGAGATAGGGATAGAAGGAGAAGGGGGAGAGAGGAAGAGAGAAAGAGATGAGGAGAGGGATAAAGCAAGAGTTGAAGAAAGGAATAGAGTGGGAGTAATAGAGAGAAAGAGCGAGATAGAGAGAAAGGGAGAGAGGGAGAGGGAGAGATTAGGAGAGATTAAGGGGAGAGGCAAACAGAAAGATAAAAAGGGTCAAAGGGATAGAGAGAAAGGAACAGACATAAGAAGGGGAAAGAGATAGAAGGAGAGAGGAAGAGAAAGAGGAAGGGAGAGGGAGACGAGGGAGGAGACATAAAGAGAGAAAGAGAGAGTGAGAGGGAAAGGAAGGGAGAGGGAAAGGAAGGGACGGAGGGAAGGAGGGAGCAAGAGAGGGGGAGAGGGAGAGAGAGGGAGAGAAAGGTAGAGAGGGAGAGAGGAGAGAGGGAGGGAGAGAGAGAAAGAGGTAGATAAGGAAAGAGAGAGGAGAGGGAAGAGAGAGAGAGGGAGGAATAGTGGGAGATGGAGAGAGGGGCTGGGAGGGAGAGAGGGAGAGAGGGAGGGAGGGAGAGGGAGACAAGGAAAGAAGATAGAGGAGGAGGGAGAGAGAGGGGAGAGGAAGAGAAGGAGAGAAAGAGATAAAGGAGGTAAGAGAGGAAGGGTGAGCAAGATAGAGGGAGAGAGGATTTAGAGACTAGAGAGAGATAGGGGGAGGGAGAGAGGTAGGTGAGAGAGAGAGAAAGGGAGAAAGGAAGAGGTAGAGAAAGGAAGGGAGAGAGAAAGTTGGAAATAGAGAGAGAAAAGCGGGTGAGAAAGAGAAAGAAAGAGAGAAAGGTGAGGGAGTGAGGGAGAGCGGGAGAGACAGAGAGGGAGAAGGAAATAGATAAAAGGGGAGAGAGGGAGAGAGAGATGAGAGAGGATAGGGAGGGAGAGAGCGAGAGAGGGAGATAAGATGAGGTAGAGAGAGAGAGTGAGAGAGAAGAAGGGAGAGAGAGAAAGGGAGAGAGGGGGAAGAGGGGGGAGAGAAATGGAGTGAGGGATAGTGGGAGAAGGGAGAGAGAGGAGAAAGGGAAATGTTAGGAGATGGAGAGAGAGAGGTAAAGGGGAGAGAAAAACGAGGGAGAGGGAGAGAAAGGGTGATAGAGGGAAAGAGGCTGGGAGAGATAGTGGGAGAAAGGGTGAGAGATAAAGAGATAGGGAAAGTAAAAGAGGGAGAAAGGAAGAGAGGGAAAGAGGGTGAGAAATGGAAAGAGATAGAGTAAGAGAGAGAGGGTGAAAGAGGGAGAGAGAGAAGGAAGGAGAAGAAAAGAAAGGGAAAAGGAGGGAGGGATAGAGGGGAGAGAGGAAGGGTGAGAGAGGAAAAGCGATGTTAGTGTAGGTGCTATAGATCAAACCTTATTTTGATGGGTTTAACTTACTACAATATTGCATTTTTTATTTAATTAAGAAAAGAAGTCTTTCTAATCATTTTTATTATTTATGTTTATGAATAGAATTAAATAGAAGTCCATATGATATGCATTTGCATTAATAATTGATCAAAAGATGCGATTAAATGATATCATTAAATATCTCAAGTCATAGCATTGTTAAGAATTGACATTGATTATATATAGAAAGACTTGTGAGTGCTACACTCAAGCTATAAGATAACAATAGGAGATCTCACACCTATTGGCATGGTGATGCAAAGCAAGCACTTAGGTGATTAATGTTAGAGAATACATCACTAGACTTGACTCGCTATGAGAATCTATTTAGTTTAGTCTATAAGAATCTCATATGAGATGGGTATAACTAGTCCTTTAACTTGAATTCATAACGGTTATCTCATTGAAGGATTTATGTACTTTGACACTCATTTCGACGGACCTAGTAAAGGGTTAGATACAGGTGATTTGTTGGGAGCACTAGGAATATAATAGAGATATGTGGATCACTAAGATATGATATGTCATTCCTTGTATACTAAAGGATTTATCACATTGCACTTCGATAAATGTTTGCTCAAGAAATATGTGGCCACAGTAGAATTATACCAATAAAGCATAGTTGATTAACTTTAAGAGCTAAGACATTTGAGAATTGAATAAAACTTGTATGATCATAATCGAACAAACTAATAACAAAGTTTGAGATCAAAATGTGATAAATTGATGTGAGGACTGAATTGTATGGTAACCATGCTTGTGCAAGATAATTACAAATTAATTAATCCTCCTAGAGAATTGGATAGTCATGATGCCTTGTTAGATGCCAATATTGATTTATGTATCAAGAGATACAAGAGATGTCTTTTATTCTTGATACATTCCCAACATATCTAGGAGTCTATTAAGTTACATGCATAAGTTTAAGCATTCACATAATGAAAGAAATTAATTAATCCTCCTAGAGAATTGGATAGTCATGATGCCTTATGAGAGGCCAATCTTAATTTATGTATCAAGAGATAAAAGAGGTGTCTTTTATTCTTAATATTTTTGCCAACGTATGTAGGAGCCAATTAAGTTACATGCATAAGTTTAAGCATTTACATAATAAAAGAGAAGCAAGGATTTTTTAAAAGGTTTCTAATTTTGAAACTTTCCTATTTTGGAAAAATTTTCTTAAAATGAAAAGTTTCCTAAAATGAAAATTTTTCTAAAATAGAAGTTTCCTAAAATAGAAAATTTTCTCTTTTAGAAATCAATTTCTTATTTTGGAAGTCAATTCCAAATTTAGAAGTAAGTTATCCAAAAAGAAAATTAATTTTTTAATTTAGATTTGAGGGTAATTTGGAAAATTATTTCTTAATGTCGGCATCTTAAAAATATCTTACCTAATTTATTTGGACGAGTCAAAATTAATTAGTAATTAATTAGATCAAAAGAGTTTGGCCCAATAGATTTAATTTAAAAGCTATAAGATATTTTGGTGGGAGGAGAAATATGAACCTTATTGGATAAGGATGAAGATTTAAAAGGATAAGATAAAAAAGCGCACATGCATTACGACTCATAATCCTTTTTGGGACTTAATGTCACCACTTCCTTGTCCTTGGAGGACAAGGAAGACACTCCCCTTTAAATGGAAATGGATGAGCAACAAAGAGAGAGTTAGTGCTAGGGCATATGTGGCTTAGAGTAAAATAATGAGAAAATAGTTTTCTCTTCCCTTACTCATGCCACCTCTCTCCCTCTCTCATAGGATTTTCACAAAATAATCCCCGAATAAATTTCTAAAGAGAAAACATTAAACAAGTCAAAAAATGATGGAGCTAGCACTCTATAACTTCTAAGTGCTTCTTGTGTGCATTCTTAGACAACGTGGATTACCGATAGAGGCTAGACATTTGGACGACTCCTTTTCTACAATGGTTAAAATCTATGCTACAAGAGGTAATCTTTTACTCATGTTTTAATTCATATATGTATGATGAGTTTATTTAACGACTTGATCTTGAGAGCCTTAAATGGAGGAAATGTTTTTTTCTAATATGCAATTCATAGGATGCATGATCCTTCAATTGGTATCAAAGCCTCTGTTAAATCTTTAATTATATGCTTTATTAATTATGATTAACTGCATGAATTATCAATTCCTGATTTTAAATCTAATATTTTGGTATTTTATATGTCTTTAAAACTAATTTTTAGGCTTTAAAAGAGTAGGGTCTACGAGGCCAACATTGGACAATAGTGCTTATACATGCGGTAAGGAGGTAAGGTCTGGTTGCACGTTAGGAATAAGATTGTCCTAGCTTGTCGTGTGCTAGGCATTCGACAAGCTAGGCACTAGCTAGACTAGTCGCATGCTTCGTGTGTGTGACAAGCCAAGTGTGCCTAGTGCATGCTAGGCTTCTTAGAAGACAAGTTGCACACTAGAAATGTGATAGGCCGGCCATGCCGGGCCTTATGGTAGGTTAGTTGTGTGCTAGGTGTGGGACAGGTCGGGTAGTTGCTAGGCCGGTTACATGCCTTACATGTGATTGGGCTAATCGCACACAAGGCACGCAACATGCTAGTCGCACACAAGGCCTTATGGTACCTTATGCACATCAAGACTGTTTGGCACGCTAGTCGCACGTTAGGTACACGACAAGAAAAACATATGTTGGGCATACCCGGGCTAAGACATGCCCTAAGCACATTAAGCATGCGCTAGGCATGCATATGGGTGAGGCCTACCTAGGCCAAGTGCACATGTGTAATAGGTAGTAATTCGAGCATGTACATGCCCCAAGTAGTAGGGCAAGCACATGAGCGCACTAGGCTAATTAGCATCGAGCCACTTCATAGCTTGGCCAATTGCCCAACCAAAGCTAGTGCGAGGCACTGGCTAGTGGTCAGTACTAGGCCGGACACATGCAAGCATGTCGAGCTAATGGCAGTCGTTGGCCAATGATAGACACTAGCTAGCTAAGGCATGATAGCTCATGGGACCTCAAGGCCCAAAAGCCCATTGGTCCAAAGTGAGTCAAATGCTCGAAAAGCCTTAAAATTAAAATTTAGAGAAATTTTAATAATTTTATAAAATAAAAAAATATAGATTTATAATTATGATTAAAATGAAATGTGTTTCATTAGTATGCCTTGTATCAATGTGATTGAAGTATGGGTGAATGATATGGACGAGTTAACCTAGTTTATGAGAATGAATGTTTGTAATTTTGAAGATAAATAGGGTCTACATGTCTTGCCTTCTCTATCATTCTATTGTATTTTTGTTCTCATCTTACTCTCTTCAAATATAACTTAAGATTTTTTTATTCAAATAAATGTAAAAGTAAAAGATAGGATATTAGAATAGATGTAAGGAGAAAAAGCAAAGAAGTGAAGACAATTTCAAAGAATTTGTAATAATTTTTCACCTAGGTATTTAACCCACTAGTGTCCTTGTTGCTTGAGGGGGCTAGTAGTAGAGATCCATTACCATTAATCAATCATTGAGCTCTACTTGAGATGTATGCTTTTATTTTGTAATTGTTAATATGCATGATAAGATTAATGTGATTAATGACTAGTATGCATGCTAGGATGAGACCTACCATATTAAATTCTTCAAAATTAATATCAAGTTAATTATCTTCTAAGGTTATGAGGAGAGAACTCTCTTACATGTTGTTGGCTTGTTGAGATAACTCAAGGTCACTTCTTCATTGAGGGAATAAACACATGGGCCATGTGATAACCCTAAATGTTTGGGTCCAATTTAAAATGAGTTTTAGGTTTATTGAGATAACTCAAGATCTAATAAATTTTTAAGCAAAGATTGGTATTCACATAAAATACGAGATGACAAAGAGTTGTTATGCCAATGAGATTAGGAGTTGCATTAGATGCAATTGGTAAGGAGTTACCTACCCACTCCTTGACGTATGACTTGTTGAGATACCTCAAGGTTAATGCATGTTAGAAGATGGGATCCTAAACCCATTAAAGAAAACAAATTGAAAAGTTTTCTTGGGTCCTTTATTGAAAGTTATTGAAGAAAATAATGGGAGCAAACATACATTATATTTCTTTAATTTATGTTTTATTTTATTTATGCAAATCAATTAACCAAGCCATATGCTTTTCTATCATATCAAGGTTGTTTCGCATTATGACTAGTAATACATCGATGCAATCGATGATTAACAAAAGTGATGCCTTGAGTGACATAAACTTTCTTGACTGAAAAATTAATAAGATGAATGTACTTCATCATGAAAAAATGCTATATGCGATAGATGATAAGGAGTACCATGAAGAGGTGCAAAAGAAGACTTCTAATAGCACTCAAGTATTGATGTTGTTGAAGTAAGCTTTTCTACTTCTAGTCCCATATCATGGGTACTTGATACTAGATGTTGTGCACATATTTGCATGAATTTGAAAGGTGTAAAAGAAGTAAGAAAAAATATTTTAGGTGAGGTTGACTCGCCATATGTAATGGTTCAAGAGTTATACCATTAATGGTAGGCACCTATGAGCTAGCACTACCATCTAGACTTGTGCTTACACTCGAAACTCGTTATTATATAGCTAGTATAAGTAGGAATATTATTTTTATTTTTTGTTTGGACCAAGATGGTTTTTCATTTTTATTTAAGAACAAAGCTTGTTTCTTTTATAAAGATGATGTTTTATATGGAAATGTTGATATAAATAATGGCTTATATGTTTTAAACATAGACACATCGATATATAACATAAATTCAAAACGACTCAAAACAAATGATCTAAACAAAACTTATATGTGGCATTGTTGACTTGGACATATAAACAAGAATCGCATATCCAAACTATATAAAAATAGATATTTAGAATCATTTGATTATGAATCTTAAAATGTTTGCTAATCCTATCTACTTGGAAAAATGACAAAGTTCCTTTTTCGTGGAAAATAGAAGGAGCTATCGATTTGTTAGGCCTCATACATAGTGATTTATATGGGCCCATGTCCTCAAAAGCTAGAGTGAATATGATTTCTCATAACGTTTATGAATGAGAGATCGTATTTTGGTTATGTATAATTGATGAGGCATAAATCAAAAGCATGTGAGAAGTTCAAAGAATTTAGGTTTGAAGTCGAGAAACAAATAGATCGAAGTATTAAGGCACTTCAATCGGATCGAGGTGAAGAATGCTTAAGCATTGAATTTTTAGATCACTTAAAAGGGAATGGGATTCTCTCATAATGGTGTGCCTAAAAGGAGGAACATAATGTTGTTAAACATAGTCCAAATCATGATGAGTCAGACTAATATCCCTATTTCCTTTTAGGGATACGACACTCCTTATCATGAAATTTATTTTGAATAGGGTTCCAATAAAATCTATTGATTAAACTCCATATGAGTTATGGAAAGGAAAACAAGCAAATTTGTCTTTCCTTAAGATTTAAAGCTATGAAGCATACATCAAATGTTTGGATAAAGACAAGCTAGAGCCTAAATCAACAAAGTGTAAATTTATAGGATATCCAAAAGAAACAAATGAACATTACTTTTATCAATCACAAGAACAAAAGGTGTTCGTGACTAAGCATGTTGTATTCCTTGATAAAAAATTTATAAATGTTAGAACTAGTGGGAGGAAAGTTAAACTCGATGAGATTCAAGAAGACTCATAAATCGAGACTCTACTTGAAGAACCCTAAGTGGATAGATTACAAAGCATTGTAACTTTCTTTCAAATTGATATATAAGAACTTTGTAGGTCTTAGAGTATTTGTCAAGAGCTAGAAGATATGACTTCTTATCTCTACACAAGTAGATGTTTCTGCTATATAAGAAAATGAACCTAATACCTATGAAGAGACAATGTTATACATTAACTCTTAAAAATGGCATGAAGCCATGAAATCGAAAAGGAATCCATGTACACTAACTAACTATGGACTTTGGTTGATCCATATAAAGGCATCAAACCTATTGGGTGTAAGTAGGTCTTTAAGAGAAAGACTAACATGGATGGATATGTACATACATATAAAGCTAGAATGGTGATAAAAGGCTATCATAAAAAACAAGGTATTGATTATGATGAAACCTTTTCACTAGCATCAATGGCTAAATCCATTCAAATTATGCTTGCAATTGCTACATATCATGATTATGAAATATGGTAGATGGATGTTAAAATCGCTTTCCTTAATGAAAAATTGAACGAGGATGTATACATGACATAGCCTAATGGTTTTGTCATCAAATGATGTGTAAATAAGATTTACAAATTAAAAGATCCATTTATGGACTTAAGCAAACATCTAGGAATTGGAATCAATGCTTTGATGAAATAATCAAAGAGTTTGACTTTTCATAAAATGAAGATAAACCTTATACATACAAGAAGGTTAGTGGGAGCTCAATTTTTTTTTTTATTATGCTATATATGAATGACATACTACTTATTAGCAACAACATTACTATGCTACAATCTGTAAAAGATTGGTTATCCAAAAATTTCTCTAGAGAGGTAGCTTACATTCTAGAATCAAGATCTATAGAGATAGATCATAAAGAATGTTAGGGCTCTCCCAAAGCGTGTATATTGACAAAATACTAAAGAGGTTTAGTATGAAAGAATCCAAGAGAGGACTTATTCTAATGTCACATAGAATAAAACTCTCCAAGGTTGAGTGTCCTAACACTCAAAATGAAAGGGAAAGGATGAATCATATTCCCTACGTGTCAACCATAGGATCCATTATGTATGCCATGTTATGTATGTAGGGATTCTGAGTAATACAATAGGAATTGATGCAACAAAAATAGTGTCATGTAAAAAAAAATTGCTTCGAAATGCCATAAGATCCATGTAAAAACAACAAAGTCGGAGGATCGGATCATTATCTCTTGTAGCACAAATCATGCCTCTTGCATGAAAGATGCTTAAATCATAAGCATAGATCTATGAACTTCACCTCTATTGATATCCACACGAAAGTCTTGATCACCAAAACAATTTTGGAATGGAGAATCACCACAAGTCAAAGTGTTGGCTAGGAGTTGTGGTGTTTGAAGGCTAGATCACTTTTCCACTCAAGGTGGTTAGGGTTTCCTATTAATGCTCTCGGGGTTTCTTTCTCACTATCACTCTTATATATATATATATATATATTATATGCTTATTGTATTTCATAACAATCATAACGTATGTGAGGCATAGTTCCATTAGGAAACTAATTTCCTAACCCTAAAAGAGAAAAAAATATAAGCAGATTATTTTGAAAGATTAACATCCAACAATCTTAGACTTGGACTTCATTAAGCCCATTTTATATATCTTAATCGAACCAACCCATTCAGTATAATTAAATAGTATAATCTAGAATGTATCTTAATCTCACTAAGGATCTTAACCTAACTAGGAATCCTAATCCAATTAGAAGTCTTAACTCGATTAGAAATCCTAATTCAATTAGGAATCTTAACTCGACTTTGAATCTTAATCCAATTAGGACTTCTAGTCATACTTCAATTATGAGTCCCTCTTTGTGTGTGACCCTATAGGTTCTTAGTACATTGGTAATGATCTTAAAATCATAATTTAGACTCATAAATAGTGAGTGGCATCTAGTAATGCATCGATACTGCCCAAGTAATTAGAATATTTATGATTCAACGTAACGTTATCCGTGACATATGTTACCATATAGTCTAGAATAAACATGAGACACGGAATATGGAATGTATCATCCTCATATAGTTTAATCTTAGCATTTCTTGATCCATGAGTTGACTACTCTAAACAAATGAGATTGATATCTCATATCAATTCATTTAAGCATAGCTATGCATTTCATAATCTCACTCAATCAAAGGGCCTATAGATATCACTCTTATTATATAAGAAGGACAAATCCTATCTATATCACTGACATCCCTTTACATGATTCGTGGTATATCCAATAACCAACTTTATAGTCCATCCTATTACGAGATGACATTTGATGATATCAAAATATATGACTTTTCATGTAGGGAATTGTATTAATTTTAAGTCGAAGGATCACATACACCATAGTGATAATAAGACCAAATAATGACACTCATATAACGATCCATGTTATGATCTTATGGCGAGTCAATCTAGTACATGTTCTTCAACATCTACCCATATGTTGACTTGATATCTCATATCCGTAACATATTATTATTAGTCAATACACATACCAGTCTTCAATGCTTTATTGTCATCCTTTCAATATATCCAAAATAAAACACTAGAATAGGGACATTTAAGAATATTGATATTCTAGGGACTTTATCATGTTCATTTAATAAAACAAAGGAATAAATAAACATAATAAATGGAATGCCTTATATATAATAATAATAATAATAATAATAATAATCATAATAATAACAACAACATGATAAGTGTATGCTAGTACAATGAAACCATGATTGGCTTCTAGGACATTCACTAACAACCTCTCACTTGCACTTAGAGCCAATCACCCATGTATCTAATACCCAATGATGTAACACGACTATTATGCTTCTGCTATGTCGGAGGTTTTGTAATTGGGTTTACAACATATGTTCACATCTACTCTCTTGATTATTTCTCAAATGAGATGGAAGAACCAAAGTATATGTTTGGATCGTTAGTGAGATTTAGGTTTCTTAGGTTGTTTAATAGCTCTACTTGTTGTCATAATAAAGGTCAATTAGATTTGTAATATTAGGAACAACATCAAGTTCGATAATGAACTTCTTGATCCAAACTCGCTTCTTAACTGCATTTGAAGTAGCTATATACTCAGCTTCTATTATAGAATCGATAACTATCTTTTGCTTTGAACTCTTTTAGCTAACGACACCACCATTAAGGCAAAACATAAAACCTAATTGTGATTTGAAATCATCCTTTTCTATTTTGAAATAGCATCAACCTAACCTTTTACAACTAGCACTTTAGAACCTCCATATACTAAGAATAAATATTTAGTTCTATTAAGGTACTTCATAATATTCTTGATAGCAATCCAGTTACTCTCGTCGAGATCAAATTGGTACCTACTAATCATGCTCAAAGCACATGAGACATCGGGACGAGTATATATCATGGCATACATGATTGATCCGATTGTAGAAGAAAATGTTATCTTACTCATATGATCTCTTTCTTCTTATATGGAAGGGCATTGAGCCTTTGAAAGATGTATACCACGGGACATAGGTAGAAATCCTTTATTGGACTCATTCATGATAAATCATTTTAGCACCTTATCAATGTATGTACTCGACTTAGGCTAAGTAATTTCTTTGACCTATCTCTATAGATTTTGATGCTCAAAATATAGGTAGCTTCACCTAAGTCCTTCATGAAGAAATAATTTCCTAACCAAGTCTTTACAGATTGTACATTAGGTATATCATTTTCAATGAGTACTATGTCATCTATGTGCAATACCAAGAGCACAATTGTGCTCCCACTAACCTTCTTGTAAACACAAGGTTCCTCCTATTCTTAATGAAACAAAAATCTTTGATTACATCATCAAAATGAAGATTCTAGCTTCAAGAAGCTTGCTTTAATCAAAATTATTTGATAGTCTTTCTTCGATGAAGGGGCAAAGCATAATCAACTTGAATTCAAGACAACTATTTGAAATCATATTGAAAAAAATAGGGAGTAAGAGAGAAAAAGGGAGAAGCAAAAGGTGAGTGAGAGAGGGAGAGGGAGATAGGGAGGGTGAAGGAGTGAGGAAGAGCAAGAATGAGAGGGAGAGAGGTAGATAAATTAGGAGAGAGAGAGAGGGATAGAGTGAAAGAGGGAGAATGAGAGAAGTAGATGGATAAGAAGAGAGAGGGATCAAAAGGAAGAGACGTAGAGAGGGACGAGAAAGAGAGAGAAGAGGAGGGAGAGACTGAGAGAGAGGTTGGGGATGGAGAAGTAGAAGGAGGGAGGCGAGAGAGAGAAAAGGAGAGAGGGAGAGAGAAATAGAGGGAGAGGGAGTGAGGGAAGAGAGGGAGAGGAGAGAAAGAAGGAGAGAGAAGGAGAGAGAAGAGAGAGAGAGAGAGAGAGAGAGAGAGAGAGAGAGAGAAAGAGAGGGAGAGGGAGAGGGAGAGAGGGAAGAGAGGGAGAGGAAGAGAGGGAGAAAGAGGGAGGGAATGAGAGAAAGAGGGAGAGAGAGGGAGAAAGAGAGAGGGAGAGAGGGGAAAGACCGAGAGAGGGAGAGATAAAGAATGAGGGAGAGAATGAAAGGAAAAGGATAAAGAGAGAGATGTAAAGAAGAAGAGAGAGAGGGAGGGATAAGAAGGTGGTAAGAGGATGAAGTGAGAGAGGAAGAAAGGAAGAGAGATGTAGAGAGGGGGAGACGAGAGAGAGTGAGTGATATAGAGAGGAAGAGAAAGAGAGAGAGAGAAGAGCGAGGGAGATTGGGAGAAAGGGAGGGAAGGAGAGAGATAGAAAGAGAGAGGGTAGGAGATAGAGATAGAGGGAGGGAGAGAGAGACAAAGAGGAAGAGGGAGACGAGAGAACAAGATAGAGTGAGAAGGGGAGAGAGAGAGGGAGAAGGAGAGATAGAGATAGATAGGGAGAGGAAAGGGGAGAGGGGGAGGAAGAAGGGGAGATGGAGAGGGGAAAAAGGAGGGAGAGAGAGAGAAAGAAAAAAGGTGACAGAGAGGAAGAGAGGAGAGAGATAAAGGGAAGAAGAGATAAAGATAGAAAGAGAGAGAGAATGGAAGAGAGGGAGAAAGAGAGAGATAGAGAGAATGAGAGGGAGAGAGGGGAGGGAGGAAGAAAGAGAAGGAGAGAGGGAAAGAGAGAGAAAGTGGAACATGAAGTGAGTGAGAGATAGAGAGGGAGAGATGGTGGTAGAGAGGGGAGAGAGAGAGAAAAGGAGAGAAAGAGAGAGCCATCCCTCTCCCTCTCCCTCTCTAACCCTTTTCTCTCTCCCTTACTCTGTCTCCCTCACTCTTCTTCCCTAATTCTCCATCATTCTCTCTCCCTCTCTCTCTCTTCCTCTCTTCTTCCCTTCCTCCTCTCCATCTCTCCCGATCTTTCTCTCTTCCTCTGTCTTTCCCTTCCTCCTCTCCATCTCTCCCTCACTCTTTCCCTCTTTCTCGATCTCTCCCTCTCTCTCCCTCCCTCCATCTCTACCCCTCTTTCTCTCTCTCCCTATTTATCCCTTCTCTCCCTACCTCATCACTTTCTATCTCTTCCCTTCTCTCTCTCATGCTCCCCCTTTCCTTCTCTCTCTCCCCCTTCATCTTTCTCTCTTCTTCTCTCCCTCTCTCTACCTTTTCCTCCCTCTCTCTCCCTCTCCCCTTCTCTCCCTTTCTTCCTCTCCACCTCTCCCATGCTCTCCCTTTCCTCCTCTCTCTACCTATATCTCTCTTATTCTCTCACCTCTCCCACCCTCTTTCTCCCTCTCCCTTCTCTCTCCCTATCTCTCTCTTATTCTCTCACCTTCCCACCCTCTCGCTCCCTCTCTTCCCCCCTCTTTCCCTCCCTTTTGCTCCCTCTCTCTCTCTCTCTCCCCCACTCCCTTCATCTCTCTCTCGTACTCTAGTTAATTAAATCAAGCCTTACGAAAGCTCATGAGAGGTTATATATTTGATAGGCACACTTTTCAAATGATTGGCCAACCGAGAAGAGGAAACAATCAAAAAGATTAATACAAAAAGGAAATTCATATGGTAGTCTTAATTTTGGAACCTATCCTACCCGATAGAATAATTACATAATGATTTTTTACTGATAAAACTATCTAGGCAACATGTTTGCACCATCATCAATTATCAATTGATGAATTTTATATGATTCTTACTTTATTTTTAATGATTCTAATTAAGAAAAAGACATAAGATAGAGGGTAAAAAATAAAATAGCATAAAACGTAACTTTTTGGGCAAATTTTAGACCACGCAAAGGGAAAAATGACCAAGTAAGATAAGTGAAGAGAGTAACATTTGAGATATGAAAGATGTAATAATCATGAATAAACACTTATAGGAAAGAGGGCATAATCTTTAATGACAACTCCACCTTAAAGAATACACAACCAATGAGTGCAAATGAAGAACAAAAAGGATGTTGTAGGAAAAAAAAAAGGAAAAAAATAATGAATATAGATTAGTGAAGGAGCACCAATAGAAACACAGCCATATCATATAAAATCATGCGATGAAATATAAACAAAATACATAAAAACTTTATTTACATGCAAAGGTGGACAACGAGTCGAAGATTCCCATCCTAAACTTCATCCATAGAAATTGTATTCATATGCAAAGGTGCACATAAAAGATTATATATAAAAAATTCTACCTTATCAACAACATGGCCCTAAGAATTTTGATTAGTCCTTAGAGTACATAGTGAAGTCCTTACTTTAAACATAAAGAAATTCTAACAAGAGATAAGATCCAACCAAGAATGGAAGAAAATGAAGTTCTTTTAATGTCTAAGATCTTACATTTTAATGGTAGATAAATTAGGTTAATTGATCCTTTAAAAAAAGAAAAAAGAAAATGAAGTTAGAAAGGTGAAATCGATTGGCCAAGAAGCGTCAAAATTTAGCGACAAGGGAACATTGCACCTAGCATGTTTTAAACTAGCCCGAAGTGTTAAACACCATGTAAATCGAGTATAGAATAAATTAACAATTAGATGTACCCCATTGAATGAAAAGGAAGTCCCATATTCGAATGAAGTCTATGGCCCGTCAAATATCAAACGTCGACGTTTCCACCTAATTAGATGAATGTTGCGATAGAGCTTATGAAAACTTATGAACCATATGTGAAACCCTATGTGGGTTAGATATCGAGAGTGGAATAATGGTGTAGGGTTTGGTACTCCTAGTACCCTTAATGTAGTAACCATGACATCACATGCATTGGTGGGAACTTAATTGAGAAAGAATTAATTGATTGAGAATTGGTTCACATGGTTAGGCTTGATAACCTAACGAGAATAAATTGGTATTAGCGAGTTCAACTATGTGCATACTCTAAGCTCGTATGCCTACACTATTAGACGATGGACTCTCGCTAACGAGTGGCTACAACGAGGGATAATTTTGTTGTTAGCAGAAGGTGATTCGGTAATCACTTGGATTAAAATTAGAATAGACTTGCTAATGCCCGGGGTACCCGAAATTAAAATTGGTGAGTATGGTAGGAAGTCGGAAAAGCATTACATATCATGTGCATCACCCCACTTATCGAGCTTCGACTCACCTCATTGTTATTTGCATGTTATGACATATAGCGATGATTGTAGTATCGATAAGGATGTTGTCGGATCCTCTAAAAGGGCTCATATGTGACACAAACCTAAGGGGATGTTATTTTGATTGTAATTTTTAGGGTTGGGATATCAATAGACATTCGATGGTATTGTAAATAAATTTTATAATTTCTTTCATTGTATTTGTTAATGTTATGTAAATTATCTTGTACGTGTTTCATTATATGATAAGTCCTTATCGTATGAGCACACACGTGTATGGGGTTAAGTCGAGAATTGGTCATGTCGGTGTGATGTACTCCTACCACTCCTTTTGAAAAGGGAAAAAGGAAATGAATTTCTAGGTTTTCGCTAATTAGACCCATTCGGGCTTAGGGGACAAAATGAACACGATTAGACTTTTATTGTTGTAGCCAAAACTTTGAACACAATTAGAACTCAATTAAGTGGAAACTAGTAAGTTGAGATTAAATGAAATCACTTACCATTCCATAAGGACCCATTCGGCCTAGGCTCAACAAATTTAGGGTTTTGGATTCCAATCATCCAACCTCATCATTAGAGGTTTACTTATAGTTAAGTAAGAATAAAATGAAGTTTAGAAAGGTAAAATTTCAAGGTAGGATGAATTTAGTTTAGAACTATTAAGAAACCAATTCGGCCTAAAATGCCTAATTTGGGTTAGAAAAGGAAAATTTGGGAATTTGGGACCTACCCTTCCAACTTTATGACTAATGGTTAATGTACACCTAAACAAGTGTAAAATGAAGTATTAAAGGGTAAGAACCCAAGGAAAAAGCAAATGTGTGACCTAGGCCCATTAAGAGGACAATTTAGTAAGGAATACCCAAACTAGGGTTCAGAAAGGAATCCTATGTCAAAAATTCTTAAACGGATTTGTAGTACTAAAGTATATACCTAACTTCATGCATAATGGTTTAACTACACTATAGTAAATACAAACAACAGTATATACACAATACCATGTACATGACGTACATACTGGGCGTGGTATGAATTGAGAAAAATCATTGAGTCAAGGAATGATGCGGTTTAGTAACCGAATTGGATGGAATGGGTAATAGCAAGAAACCATGTGCATGCTCTATTACTAACACCTGTTAAGCGAGGAATAATTTTGCTAATCGTGTGCTACAACGAGGGATAATTCCATTATGAGCAATAGGTGATAATGAGATCACTAAGAGAGAGTAATAGAGTAGTAGGTGATAACATGATCATCGAGAGGTAGAACACACGATCTTCCGAATACCTAGGGTACTAGGATTAAAATGAATGGGAAAAGCTAGGAAACGGAACATTATTGTATATCATGTGCATCAACCTACTTACCGAGCTCGACTCATTATGTTAGTGTAATTGTGTGTGTGCAGGTAAAGGCAAAACTAATCGATCGAGGAAGCTCGTTGGTTCTCAATAAAAGAGGCTCATGTGTCACCCATAAATATAGGAATATCCTTTGACTATAATAAAAAGGGGTACGAGGCTAGATGTGAACTTTAGGTATTTTGAAAATTTTTTACTTTTCCTTTCTTAATGTTCCGTAACTTGTACTATACGCATTCTTCTATTTATTTATTTGTTTATTTCTTTTTTCTATGTGTTATGGGAGTTAGTCGAGAACTTAGTTCTAACAATGTGTCGTGTTTGGCCATGTCGGTTAGGTAATAGGTAAGGGCGCTAGGGGCGCCACATCCCCTATCCTTTTTTTTTCCTTTCTCCTTCTTTCCCCATCTCTCTCCTTTCTCTACCTCTCTTCTTCTCCTCCTCTATCTCACTCACTCCCTCTCTCTCTCGCTCTTCATCTCTCTCTCCCTCACTCTCTCCCCCTTCCCTTGCTCTTTTTCTCTCTCGCTCACTCCCTCGCTCTCTCTTCCTCTCTTTCTCCATCTCTCTCTCTCTTCCTTTTTATCTCTCTCCCTCTCTCTTTCTCTCTCTCTCTCCCTATCTCTCCATCACTCCCCCTCCCTACCTCTTTCTCCCACACCTCCTTTTCTCTCCCTCTCTCTTACCTTTTCCTTCTCTCCCTCTCCCTCTCCTTCTCTTTCCCTCTCTCTCATTCCTCGCTACTCCCTCTATCTCCCCTTTCTCCTTTCCAATCCTTCTCACTTGATCCTTCCCTCCTTTCTTCTCCCTTTCCCTCTCTCCCTCTTCTCTCCCTCCTTCTCCCTTCTCTCCTCGCTCCCTCCCTCCCTATCCCTCTCTCTCTTTCACTCTCCCTTTTCCTTCTCCCTATCTCCCTCCATCACTCCCTTTCTTTTGTCTTTCTTTCCTTTCTCTCTCTCTCTCTCCTTCCCTCCCTCTTCAATATTCTCTTTCTCGCTCTCTCCCCCTTTCCCTCCCTCCCTTTCTCCCCTCTCTCTTACTATCTTCTCTTTCTCTCCCCTTCTCTCTCTCTCCCTCTCTTTCTCTCCTTTTAATGTGAACCTACCTAACTCGATGGCTAGAGAACATAAGAACAAGAAAGAAGAAATCCTAGAAAAGCCAAATTAGATCAAGAATTATGTGATGTCGTACTTTAGATAGGTAGAAGAGAAGTAATAAGTCACTTGAGTGCGAAAAGAATTGATTAAATTCTAGACAAGTTTTGAATTCGGTTCTAGAAAGAATTAGGTGTGAATTTCTCATAAAAGGTTGATTTGATTCAAAAGAAGATTAAAACTAAACTTATATATTGTATTCTCCTAAATAAGCTTCTAGAAATTCAAAAAGACAAAGTTGAATTAAATTTGCATAGGATCCAACAATCGAAATATTAGATCTAACAAAGTTTTAAATAAGACTCCTCGAAATTGGAAAAAAAACTCCTTAATTTCAGCAAACATTATTGAGGACCAAAGCGTGTTAAATGTTGATTGAAAAATAGATGTAAAATGTTGCCTTTGGAAAGGCTTGGAAATGGGTTGAATTACCCCACTGAAGTTGAATAAGCCCATTTAAGGACTTATGGATCTTCTTGGACCTAGCCCATGTGATTGGGCCTATTGGAATGACCAATGGATTAGCCTCCTTAAGCTAGATTGTGAATCATTTGGAAGCACATGGTCAACTCTGTTGATTAACCTTTGGACGACCATGGCTAGAAGCTTGTTTAGCATTTGGAAACTCACAATCAGCCTCTTTGGCACTTGATCACTCAACCCAAAACTCATCAACTTCAATTCTAATTATGGATCAATCATTTTTGTCGCAATTGCTTTCTTTGGCTCCTCTTCAGGCCTATATCCTTGTTGGAAAGCCCATTGAGTAGTCCATGTACCAATAAGCCCATTGGGCATTGAGTAGGCCATATTATTCAACCTCTAAGTTCTCATCACCCTCTATTTCACCCTCCATCCCCATCTCTCTTTCTCTCTCCCTTACTCTCCCTCTCTCCCTTGCTCAACCTATCCCTCTCTCTCTCTCTCTCCCTCTTTCTCCTTGTCCCTTTCTCTTTCTCCCTCCCTTGCTCTTCCTTGCTCTCCCTATCCTTCTCTTTCTCTCTCTCTCCCTCTTTTTCTCTCTCTTTCTCCTTCTCTTTATCTCACCCTCTCCCTCCCTCTCTCATTCTCTATCTCTCCCTCTCTCTTTGTCCCTCTCTCCTCTCTATTCCTCCTCTCCTCCCTCCTTCTTTTCACCTCCTTGTTCCTCTCTCCCTCTCTCTCCCTTCCTCTCTCACTCTCACTCTCTCCTCGCCTCTCTCTCAATCTCTCCTTCTCTATCTCTCAATCTCTCCCACTCTATCTCTATCCCTCTCTCACTTTCCCCCTCTCTTTCTCTTCCTCTCTCCCCTTCATCGTATCTCTCTATCTCCCTCTCTCTCCTTTCCCACTACCTTTCTTTACCTCTCTCACTATCTCTGTCTCTCCAACTCCCTCTCCCTCGATCCCTCTCCCTTTACCTCTCTGTCTCTATCACTCTCTCACTCCCTCTCTCACTCTCTCTCTCTCTCTCTTCTTCTCCCTCTCTCCCTCCCTCTCCCTCTCTTTCACTCTCTTTCTCTCTCCCTCTCTCTCCATTTTGCTCTTCCTCCCTCCCTCCCTCTCTCCCCCTCTATCTTCTCTCCTTTCCTCCCTCCTCATCCATCTCTCCCTCCTCTCTCTCGCTCCCTCTCTCTATCTCCCTCTCCCCTGCTCTCACTTTATCCCTCTCTCTCCCACTCTCTTTTTATCCCTCTCTCTCCCCTCTCTCTTTCCCTCTATCTCTCCTTCTTTCTCTCTACCCCTTTCTATTCCCTTATCTCTCTTCCATCTCTTTCTCTCTCTCCCTCCCTCTCGTCTATCCTTCTCTCTTTCCCTCCCACTTTCCTTTTCCCTCCCAACCTTCCTCCTTCCCCCCACTCTACCTCATTCCCTCTCTCTCTCTTTCTCTCACTCTCCCATTCTCTCCCTCTCCCATTCCCTTCGTCTCCTGATCTCTCCCACTCTTTCTCCTTCTCTCCCTCTTCCCTTCCTTCATCTCTTTCATGCTCCCTCCCTCGCTCTCCCTCTCACTCTATCTTCCTCTTTCTCCCTTCTTCTCCCTCTCCCTCTCCCTCCCTCTCCATCTCCATCTCCTTCTACTAGTTTCTCCCTCTCTTTCTCCCTCCCCATCTCCCTGTTTCTATCTCTACTTCCCTCTTCCTCCCTTTGTCTTCCTTTCTCCCTTCATCTCCCTCTCTCCATCTCTCCTTCTCCCTATCTCTCCCCCCTCTTTCCCTCCCTCCCTCCCTATCTCCCTCTCTCTCTCACCTTCCCCCATCTCCCTCTCTCTTTCTCTTTCCCTTTTGAAGGATCATACATCCTATGGAGGTGTGAAATAAATAAAAAGTTTCCTCCATCTAAAGGCCCAAGGTCAAGTCGTTGAATCTATTAACCATCCGTGCATGAATTTAAAACAATGAATAAAGAATTACCTCTTGTAGCACAAATCTAAATTCTTTTATCAAAAAAATCTTCCAAGTCTCCGACATTAATTAATGATACACACAATCCAAGTATCCACAAAGAAGCACTCAAAATTGATAGAGTGCTAGCTCCACATTTTCTAATTTGTGTAGTGTTTCCTATAGAAATCTATTTTGGGTAATTTTTTGATAACCTTAAAAGAGAAGGAAAGAGTATGACATGTTAGGGTTTTGGAGAAAACTATTTTCTCCTTTTTTCTTTTCTTTTTGCTATGTGCCTTAGTAGTTTTAAGGTTACCGAATTTCTCTTACTTTTTCTCTTTTTCCTCCTTTTTTTACTATGTTGCCATACCTCCCTCTCTCCTATATATTTACAGGAGAGTTTCCTTGTCCTCCAAGGACAAGGAGAAGGGCGGTAATAATTTCCTAAAGGACTCTAGGTTGTTACTTCCTTATCCTATAAGGATGACGAGTTATTTTATATCTAGACTTTTTATCATTATCTTTAAAACATTCTTCTTTATCCAATAAGGGTTATGTTTATCCTCCCACCAAAATATCTTAGAGCTTTTAATTAAACCTAATGGGCCGAAACCATTCTGGCCCAATTAATTTATTTAGAATATCTAAATAAATAATCTTAGATTATTTTAGGCAGATCCATATTATGAAATAATTTTTCAAAATACCCATTAACCTAATTTGGGAAACTCATTTTCGTTTTTGGTTATTTATTTTCAAATTTGGAGGTAACTTTCAAATTAGGAAACTGATTTCTAAAATAGGAAACTTCCCATTTTAAGAAACTTCCTAATTAAGGTAAATTTTCATTTTAGGAAACTTCTCGTTTAAGGAAACATTCAATTTTTGAAACACTTTTCAAAGTAGGAAACTTTCAAAATTGGAAACTTTTTTCAATATCTTTGCTTCTTACCCATCATGAGATTATTTAAACTTATGCATGTGATTCAACAAGCTCCTAGATATATTAGCAATGTATTAAGAACAAAAGATTGCTCTTTATATCTTGATACATAAATCAAGATTGGCCTCTAATAAGGCATCATGATTACCCGATTCTCTAGGAGGATTAATTAATCCGTTATTACCTTTCATAAGTATGGTTATCATACAATTTAGTCCTCATGTCAATTTACCATAGTATGATCTCGAACATGGTTATAAGTCTTGTTTGATTATGATCACACAAGTTTTCTTTCATTCCTAAATGTCTTAGCTCGTTAGAGTAAACCAACTATGCTCGTATTGGTGTGCTTCTACTATGGTCATAGATTTCTTGAGTAGATATTTATCGATGTGCAATGTGATAACTCCTTTAGCATACAAGGAATGATATGCCCTATCTAACTCATATACTTACCTCCATTAGACTCCTAGTGTCCCTAATGAATTGCTCACGTGCAACTCTTTAATGGGTCCATCGAAATAAGTGTCAAAGTGCATAAGTTCTCTAATCGAGACAACCGTGATGACTCAAGTTTGAGGACCACTTGTACCTATATCATATGAGATTCCCATAGACTAAAACCAAATAGGTTCTCATGAAAAGTCAAAGTCCAATGATATATTCTCTAATACAAATCACTTAAGTGCTTGCTTTGGCATCACCATGCTAGTTGGAGTCAAATCTCCTACTACTATCATATAGCATAAGCCACTTACAAGTTTATCCACATATATTCAATGTCCATTCTTGACAATGCTATGACTTAGGACATTTAATGATATCATGCATATGCATTAGTGTTTGTCTCACATACTTTGATTAATCACTCTTACAAATGTATATCATAAGGACTTTTATATAATTCTACTAAATTTACAAACATAAAACACAAGAATTAATAGAATAAATTCTTTATTATTATTAAAAATAAAAAAATGTAATAATAAATTAACTTAATCCCATCCAAACATGGTTGGATCTTAGGCACATATACTAACAATCTCTCACTTACACTAAAGCCAACCAGCTACGTCCCTTAATCCCGACGATTGAGTAAGGGTCTCATGTTTTAGTTGTGACAAAGACTTAGTTAAGGGGTCAGCTATGTTATCATCGAGTGTGAACCTTTTCTATCACTATGTCACCATAACTTATAATCTCTCTAATTAGATGGTAGCATCACAATACATACTTAGACCTTTGATGAGACCTCGGTTCCTTGGCTTGTGTTATAGCTCCGTTGTTGTCATAATACAATACTATTGGATCAACAATGGTAGGAACCACTTATGGTCTAGATAAAAATTTATGAATCTAAACGACCTCCTTAGTTGATTTCACGACTACTATATATTCGGCATTGGTTGTTGAGTCGACCATCGTTTCTCGCTTGGAACTTTTCCAACCAATAGCTCCATTATCCAACTGAAAAATGAATCCTAACTGTGACTTAAACTCATTATGGTTAGATTGAAAACTAGCATTTGTGGAATCTTTCACCATTAGTTTATCTCTTCCATAGACTAGGAAGGCATTCTTAGTTCTTTGTAAGTATTTTAGAATGCTCTTCACAACAATCCAATGTTTTTCACCCAAAACAACTTGATATCTACTACATATACTCAAAGCATATGAGATATCAAACCGTATACACAATATGACATAAATGATAGATCCTATGGCTGAAACATAGGGAATGTGACTCATCCTTTCCCTTTCGGTTTATGTGTTGAGACACTTAGCCTTTGAAAGTTTTATGCCATATGTCATTGGAACATGTCCTCTCTTGGATTCTTTCAAACTAAACCTCTTTAGTATTTTATCAATATATGTGATTTAGAAGCAACCTAACATTCATTATGATCTATCTCTATAGATCTTCATTCCTAGAATGTATGCTACCTCTCCTATGTCTTTCATGGAGAAATTCTAAGATAGCCAATCTTTTATAGATTGCAACATGGTGGCATTGTTGCCAATAAGAAGAATATCATCTACATATAGTATAACAAACATAATTGAACTCTCATTAACCTTTTTGTAAACATAAGATTTGTCTTCATTTTGTGAAAAATCAAACTCTTTGATTGTTTCATCAAAACATTGATTCCAACTCCTAGATACTTGCTTAAGTCCATAAATAGACCTTTGTAATTTATAAATCTTATTTGCATGTTCTTTGGTGACAAAACCATCGACTTGTGTCATGTACACATCCTCATTTAATTTTCCATTAAGGAAAGTAGTTTTGATATCCATTTATCATATCTCATAATCATAATATGTGATAATTGCAAGCTTACTCTAAATGGATTTAACGATTATAACTGGTGAAAAAGTTTCATCATAATCAACACTTAGTTTTTGATGATATCTTTTAGCCACCAATCCGGCTTTATACATATCCATCCATATCGGTCTTTGTTTGACAACCCACTTACACCCAATAGGCTTGGGACCTTTATGGGGCTCAACCAAAGTCTATACTTGGTTGGTGTATATGGATTCCATTTTGGATTTCATGGCCTCATGCCATTTTTTTAGAATCAATGTCTAACATTACTTCTTCATAGGTATTAGGTTTATCGTCTCATATGATAGACACATCTCCATGTGTTGAGACTAAAAGCCATATCTTTACGGCTCTTGACAAATCCTCTTAGACCTATAAAGTTCTTTTGCATTGGTTTATGGGGTAGTTGTAACGCTTTGTAACTTTTCTAATTGGGGTTCCTCTAGTGAAGTGTCAATTTATGAGTCTTCTTGTATCTCATCTAGTTTAACCTTCCTACCACTAGTCCTAGCATCTATAAATTCCTTCTCAAGGAATACAACATGCCTAGTGACAAACACCTTTTGTTCTTGTGGTCGGTAAAAGTAATATTCATTTGTTTCTTTTGGATATCTTATAAATTTACACTTTATTGATTAGGCTCAATCATATCTTCATCTAAATGTTTGACATATGCTTCACAGTCCCAAATCTTAAGGAAAGATAAATTTTTTCTTTCCTTTCCATATTTTATATGAAGTCCGATCAATAGGCTTTGTTAGAACTCTGTTCAAAATAAATGTCGCGATAAGGAGCGTATATACCCAAAATGATATTGGGATGTTAGTTTGACTCATCATTCATTTATAGTGTTCTAGGTGGGGTCCATTGTGAGAGAATCTCATTCTTTTTTAAATGATCTAAAAATTTAATGCTTAAGTATTACGTACCTCGATCTAATCAAAGTACTTTAATACTTTTGCTAGTTTGTTTCTCGACTTCAAACTTAAACTCTTTGAACTTTTGAAACATTCGATTTGTGTCGCATGAGATACACATAACCAAAATGCGATCTATCATCGGTAAAGGTTATGAAATAATCATATCCTCCTCTATCTTGGGTGGACATAAGCCCACATACATCATTATGTACGAGGCCTAACCATTAAAGAACTTTTTCACCTTTTCCATGAAAAAGGGATTTTGTCATTTTGTCAAGCAAACAAGATTCACGGACATCATAAGATTCATAATCAAATAATTTTAAATAACCATTTATATGTAGTTTGGATAGGTAATTCTCATATATATGGCCAATTCAACAATGCTATAGATATGTTTTGTTTAGGTCATTAGTTTTAAGTCTTTTCGCAGATTATGTTATACACGGGTATGTCTATGTTTAAAACATATAAACCGTTATTCACATTAGTACTTCCATATAAAAAATCATCTTTATAAAAGGAACAACTATTGTTCTTAGAGAAAAAAAAAAACCATCTTGGTCCAAATAAGAAATAAAAATGATATTCCTAGTTATACTAAGAATATAATTACGAGTTTATCGATATAAGCACAAGTCCGGATGGTAGTGCTAATTCATAGATGCCTACCGCTAATGGCACAACTCTTGAACCATTACCCACACGTGAGTCAACCTTACCGTAAGTAGTCTTTCTAGCCTCTTTTAGTCCTCTTAAATTTGTGCAAATGTGTGCAACACAACCAGTATCAAATACCCATTATGTTGGACTAGATGTAGAAAAATTTACTTCAATAACATGAATACTTGAGGTGCTTTGAGAACTTTTTTCTTGTACCCATTCATGGTACTCCTTATCATCTATTGCATAGAACATTTTCCCATGTTAGAGGACATTCCTCTTATTCAATTTTAAGTTATGTTTATGCCATTTAAGGCATTCCTTCCATTTATCATCGATCTTATCTATGTATTGTTAATCATATTGTGCAACAACCTTAATAGGATAGAAAAGTATACGGTTTGGCTAATTAAATTGCATAAAATAAAACAAAACATACATTAAAGAGGCAAAATCTATGTTTGCTTCCACTATGTTCTTCAACTTCTATAACCTTCAATATAGGCCTCGTGAAAACTTTTCAATTCATTTTCTTATTGGGTTAGGATCCCATCCACTAACATACATTAGCCTTGAGTTATCTCAACAAGCCATGCATGAAGGATTAGGTAGTTAACTTCTTATCAATTACATCTAATGTAATTCCTAATTTCATTGGTATAACAACTCTTTTTGTTATCACATCTTATGTGAATACCAATCATTTCTTATAAGTTTATTGGACCTTAGTTATCTCAACAAACCCAACAACTCATTTAAGTTAAACCCAATGTTCCGGGACATCACATGGCCCATGATTTGTTTCCCTCCGGAAGAAGTGACCTTAAGTTATCTTAATAAACCAATAACGACCAAGAGGGTTCCCACCTCATAACATTGAAAAGTAATTAATTTAATATTTTATTTGAAAGATTTAATATGGTTGGTCTCATCCTAGCATCCACACTAAACAATAATCATATTATTCCTAACATGCATACTAATATTGATCTTATAACATACATACATCTCATGCATGACTTAAGGACTAGTGAATGGTAATGGATTTCTAATACTAGCCCCCTTGAGCCATAATGACACTAGTGGGTTAATTCCTAAGTGAAAAGTTATTACAAATTCTTCATGAATGTCTTCATTCCTTGGTGTCTTCTTCTTGTATCTATTTTAATTCCTATCTTCTACTCTTATATTTATTTGAAATAAGAAACCTCGAGTAACATTCGAGGGGAGTAAGATGCAAAGAGAAATACAATAGAATAATAGAGAAGGCAAGACGCACAGGTCCTACTTATCTAAAAAATTATAAGCTTTCACTCATAAAACTAGGTCGACTCATCCATACCATTTACCCATGCTTCAATCACATTGATACATGGCATACTAATAAAATTGATTCCATCCATAAAATAATTATAATTCTATGGTTTTTTTCATTTTATAAATTTATCAAAATTTCTCTAAATTTAAAATTTAAACCTTTTTTGGGCCTTGGGCCTATTTAGGCCCATAGGTATTTAGGATTCAAGGGCCTAAATCCTCGGCTTGGCATGCTTGTGCATGCCTACCCGTGGCCAACAACTCCGGCCTGTGTGCCTAATGCACGCGGTCCGGTAGGCTATGCGTAGCTTACGAGCCTAGAGCGCACGGCTTGGTTTGCAAGCCTAGCACGTGGGGCTTAGCCGTAAGCGTCGTCAAGCGGGTTATGTTTGGCTTGTGCACCTAGCTCGCAGCCTCAACATGCAGTGCTTAGCGTGGGTGCCCAACGCATGTGGTCTAGCCGGCCAGCAGGCCTACCTACTATAGCCTAGTGCACAACTAGCCAATGGGGTCATTGTGCGTGCGAGGGTCAACTTCCAACATTGACCTTGCATGCCCCCACTATTTTTTCCCCAAAATTCATTTTTATAAAATATAAAAACTAGAAACACATGATTTATAATCGGACATAGCTAATTTCATTCTGTTAATCATAATTAACAAATCATGTAATCAAAGATTCAATGGAGGCTCTAATAAAATTTTTTACCTTATCCATCTAAGGGCCCAGGATCAAGTCATTGAATCTATTAACCATACATGCATTAATTTAAAGCAATGAATAAAGAATTATCTCTTGTAGCATAGATCTAAATTGTTCTATCGGAAAAGTGATCCAAGTTTTTTTCCTCTATTGATGATCCATGCGGTCCAAGTACCCACAAAGAAGCACTTAAAATTGATAAGGTGCTAGCTCCATATTTTCCGATTTGTGTAGTGTTTCCCATAGAAATCTATTCCGGGCAATTTTACGACAACCTTAAAGAGAAGGAAAGAATATGGTGTGCTAAGGTTTTAGAGAAAACTATTTTCTCCCTTTTTCTTTTCTTTTTGCCGTGTGCTCTAGTAGTTTTTAGGGTAGGTCAAATTTCTCTTACTTTTTTCTCTTTTTCATTCTTTTCTTTTTAATTATGTTGCCACACCTTCTTATATCCTATATATTTATAGGAGACTTTCCTTGTCCTCCAAGGATAAGGAGAGGGCAACAATGAGTCCTTCAAGGACTCTAGGTTGTTGCTTCCTTATCCTCCAAGGATGATGAGTTATTTAACATTTGGACTTTTGATCATTATCTTTAAAAAATTCATTTTTATCCAATCAGGTTGATGTTTATCCTTCCACCAAAATATCTTAAGGCTTTTAATTAAATCTAATGTGTCAAAACCATTATAACCCAATTAATTTATTTGGACTATCCAAATGAATAATCTTAGAATATTTTAGGCAGATCTATATTAGGAAGCAATTTCTAAAAATACCCTTTAATCTAATTTAGAAAACTCATTTTCATTTTAGGTTATATATTTTTGTATTTGGAACCAACTTCCAAATTAGGAGACCGATTTCTAAAATAGAAAAATTCCATTTTAGGAAACTTCCTAATTAAGAAAACTTTCTATTTTAGGAAACTTCTCATTTAAGGAAACTTTTCATTTTGGAAACCCTTTCCAAGATAGAAAACTTTCAAAATTAGAAACTTTTTACAATATCTTTGCTTCTTATTCATCATGTGAAACTTAAACTTATGTGTGTGACTTAATAGGCTCTTAGATATGTTACCAATATATCAAGAACAAAAGACTCCTCTTTTATCTATTGATACATAAATCAAGATTGACCTCTAGCAAGGCATCATGATTACCCAATTCTCTAGGAGGATTAATTAATCCAATATTACTTTTCACGAGCATAGTTACCATGTAATTTAGTCCTCATGTCAATTTATCATAGTGTGATCTCAAACATGGTTATAAGTTTTGTTTGATTATGATGACATAAGTTTTCTTCAATTTCCAAATGTCTTAGCTCTTATAGTAAACCAACTATGCTCTATTGGTGTAATCTTGCTATGGCCATAGCTTTCTTAAGTAGACATTTATGAAAGTTCAATGCAATAACTCCTTTAGCATACAAGGAATGACATATCCTATCTTAGTTATACACCTACCTCCATTAGACTCCTAGTGCACCCAATGAATCACCAACGTCCAACCCTTTATTAGATCAATGAAAATGAGTGTAAAAGTGCATAAGTCCTTTAATGAGACAACCATGATGACTTCAAGCCTAAGGATCATTTATACTCATCTCATATTAGATTCCCATAGACTAAAACCAAATCGGTTCTTATGGCAAGTCAAGTCCAATAATATGTTTTATAACATAAATAACCTAAGTGCTTACTTTGGCATCACCATTCTAATTGGTGTGAGATCTCTTACTACTATCATATATCATGAGAATAGCACTCACAAGTCTATCTCGTATATAGTCAATGTCCATTCTTGAAATTGCTATGACTTAGGATATTTAATGATATCATTTATATGCATTAGTGTTTACCTCACATCTTTCAAATCATTCACTATTACAAATGCATATATAAGACTTCTATCTAATTCTACTGAATTTATAAACATAAAATACAAGAATTAATAGAATGACTTCTTTATTATCATTAAAATAAATAATGTAATAGTATATTAATCAAGCCCATCCAAATATGGTTGGATCCTTCTCCCTCTCTCTCTCTATCTCACCACTCTCCCTCTCTCTTTCCCCTCCCTCTCTCCCATAATGTCCCTTCCTCTATCCCTCCTCCTCTCTCCCTCTCCCTCCCTCTCCCTTCTCTTCTCTCCTTCCCTCTTTTTCCTCTTTATAACCCTCTCTTCCTCTCTCTCCCCCTCCTCCTCTTCCTCCCTCCCTCTCCCTCCCCCTCTCTCCCCTTCTCTCTTCTCTCTCTCTCTTTCCCTCTCTATCCTCTATTTGTCTCTCCTCTTTCTCTCTTTTTTCTCCCTCACTCCCTTTCTCTCTCTCTCCCTCCCTCTCTCTCTCTCCCCCTTTCTCCTTCTCCCTCTCTCTCCTTCCCCCTCTCTCCCTCTCTCTCCCCCTCTCTCCCTCTCCCTCTCTACCTCTCTCTCCCCCTCTCTCCCTTCCTCCCACTCTCTTCCTTTCCTTTTTTCCCCACTCTATCCTTCTCTCTTTTACCACTTTTGACTCTCTCTCATTCTTTCCCTACTCTTTCTCATCCTCTCTTTCCCTCCTCATCTCACCCTCACTCACTCCCTCTCTCTCCCTTTCTTTCTCCCTCCCTCTCATTCCCCTTTTCCCTTTTCTACCTCTTCCTTTTCACTCTCCCTCCCTCTCACTCATCTCGCTTCTCCCTCTCCTTCCTCTCTCTATCTCTCTCCCTTTCCCTCCCTCCTTCTACTTCTCTCCCTCTCCCCGCTTTTTGTATCCCTTTCTCTCTCTCTCCCTCCCTCTATTTCTCTACCCCTCTCTCACTCTAACCTTCTCTCTCCCTCCCTCTTTTTGTTCCCCTATCTCTCTCTCTCTCCCTCTCTTACTTTATCCTTCTCTCCCTCTCCCTATCCTTTCCTTTCTCCCTTTTTCCCTCCCCCTCTCTCCCTCTCTAACCCATTACCTCTCCCGCTCCTTATCTCTCCCTCTCTTAGTCTCTCCCACTCTCTCCCCATCTCTCCCTCTCTCCCCTTCATCTCCTTTCATACCCTCTCCCTCACTCTCTCTTACTACCTCTTTTCTCTCTCTAATCCCTCTCTATCCCTCTCTCTTCCTCTCTCTTTCTCTCTTTAGCTTTCTCTCCATAACAATCTCTATCCCCCTCTCTCGCTCCCCCTTTCTCTCTCTCTCCCCTCTCCCTCTCTCTCTATTTCTATCTCCTTGTCCCTTCTTCTCTCACTTTCCCCCTTTCCCTCACTCTCCTCTCTCTCTACTCTATACTCCCTTTCTCCCTCTCTCCCTTCTCCCTCTCTCTCTCCTCCCCCTCTCCCTCACTCTATCTATCTTCTTCCCTCTCTTCCTCTCCCCTCTCTTCCCCTGTATCTCTATCCTCTCTCTGTCCTTCTCTCTTCTCTCATTTATCTTCCTCCCTCTCTCTCCCTCTCCCTCTCTTCATGTTCCATCCCTCTCTCTCTCTTTCCCCTTTCTTTGTCTCACTCTTCCTCTATCTTTCTCTCTCTCTCTCCCACCCTCTATTTCTCTATCCCTCTCACCTTCTCTCTCACAGTCTCTCCGTATCTCTTTCTCTCTTCCTTCCCCTCTCCCTCTCCCTCCTTCCTCTCTCCCTCTCCCCTCTACCTCTCTCTCTATCTCTCCCTCTTTTCCTTCCCTCTCCCTATCTCTCTCCCTCTCCATCTCTAAACTCTCCCTCTTTCTCTCTCCCTCTCTCTCTCTATCCCTCCCCTATCCCTCTCCCACCGTTCCTCTTTCTTACCACCTCCTTCTCTCCCACTCGCTCGCTCTCCCTCTCTCCCTCGTTCTCCCTCGTTCTCCCTCTCCCTTTCTCTTCTCTCTACCCCTCTATCCTCTTTCTTCTCTCCCTTTCTCCCATTCCCTCTCTCCCTCTCTCTCCCCAATATCTTTCTCCATCTCTATTTCCTTCTTCGGTCTCTCCCTCTCTCCCTATCCATCTCTATCCTCTCTCTTCCCTTCTCTTCCATTCTCCTCCTCTCTCCTTTCATCTCTCTCCCTCTCTCCCCCTCTCTCCCTCTCTCTCTCCCCTTACTCACTCTCTCCCTCCTTCTCTCCCTCTCCCTTTCTATCCTATCTCTCTCCTTCTCTCTCCTATCTCCCCTTTCTCTCCCTTCCTCCCTCTCTCCTAGCTCCATCCCTCACTCCCTCTCTTTCTCTCACTCCTCCTCTACCTCTCTCTCCCTCTCCCCTTCTCTATCCCTCCCTCTTACTCCCTCTCCCCCTCTCCTTCTCCCTCCTCATTCTCTCCCTCTCGCTCTCCCCTTCCCTCTCTCCCTGTCTCTCCCTCTTTATCCCTCCCTCTCTCTTTTTCCCTCCCACTCCCACTCAATCTCTCCCTCATTCTCCCTCTCACTCTCTCCATCTCTAAACTCTCCCTCTTTCTCACTCCCTCTCTCTCTATCCCTCCCTCCTCCACCTCTCTTCCTCCATCTCTCTCCCTCCTCTTCCCTCCACCTCTCTTCCTCTGTCCTTTTTCTCCCACTCTCTCTCTCTTCTCTTTATCGCTCTCTCCTATTCTTTCTCCCTCTCCCTCTCTCCCTCTCTCTCTCCCCTCCTCTCTCCCTTCCTCTCTCTCCCTCTCTCCTTTCATCTCTCTCCCTCTCTCCCTCTCTTCTCTTCCCCTCACTCTCTCTCTCCTTCCCTCTCTCTCCATATCTCCCTCTCTATCCAATCTCTTTCCCTCTCTCTCCCCTTTCTCCCCCTTTCTCTCTCTTCCTCTCCCTCTCTTCTTGGTTTTTCTCTCTCCTTCTCTCTCCCTCCGTTTCTCCCTCCCTCCCTCCCTCTTTCTCCCTCCCTCCCACTCTCTTCCTCTCAATCTCTATCTCGCTCTCTCTCCTCTCTCTATCCCTCTCTCCCTCTCTCTCTCCTTTCCTAAATCCCTACCTCTCTCCCCCTCTCCCTCTCTCATTCTCTCTCCTTATCCCTCTCTCCCCTCTCTCTCTATCCCTCCCTCTCCCTCCCTTCCTCTTTCTTACCACCTCTTTCTCTCTCATCGCTCCCTCACCCTCTCTCCCTCGCTCTCCCTCCTTCTCCCTCTCCCTCTCTCTTCTCTCTACCCCTCCGTCCTCTTTCTTCTCTCCCTTTCTCCCATTCCCTCTCTCCTTCTCTCTCCCCAATATCTTTCTCCATCTCTATTTCCTTCTTTGATCTCTCCCTCTCTCCCTATCCATCTCTATCCTCTCTCTCTCCTTCTCTTCCATTCTCCTCCTCTCTCCTTTCATCTCTTTCCCTCTCTCCCTCTCTCTCCCCCTCACTCACTCTCTCCCTCTTTCTCTCCCTTTCCCTTTCTATCCTATCGCTTTCCTTCTCTCTCCCTATCTCCCTTTCTCTCCCTTCCTCCCTCTCTCCTAGCTCCATCCCTTACTCCCTCTCTTTCTCTCACTCCTCCTCTACCTCTTTCTTCCTCTCCCCTTCTCTATCCATCCCTCTCACTCCCTCTCCCCCTCTCCTTCTCACTCCTCATTCTCTCCCTCTCGCTCTCCCCTCTCCCTCTCTCCTTCTCTCTCCTTATCCCTCTCTCCCTTCTCTATCTCTCTCTCCATCCCTCTCCACTTCTCTCTTTTTCCCTCGCCCTCTTTCTTTTTCTCCCTTGGCCCCTTTGACTCTCTCTCATTTCTTCCCTCTCTCCACCTCTCTCTCCTACTCTCTTCCCACCTCTCTCTCACCCTCTCTCTATCTCTCTCTTGTTCCCTCTAACTACCTTTTTCCTTCTCTCCCTCTCCCATCCCTTCTCACTCCCTCTCGGTCTCTCTCTCCTTCTCCTTCCCTCCTCTCTCCCTCTTCTTTTCATCGCCCTCCATCTCCATCCCTCCCTTTTGCCCCCTTCATCCCCCTCTCCCTCTTTCCCTTGCTCACTCTCTCTCTCCCTCCCTTCCTTTCTCTCTCCCTAACTCTCCCCTTTCATCCTCTCTCCTTTTTCTCTCCACCTCTCTCTTTCGCTCCCTCACTATCCCTCCTTCTCTTTCTCCCTTTCTACCACTCCTCTCTTCTCTCCCCACCGTCTCTCTCCCTCTTTATCTCTCTCTACCTTTCTCTTGCCTTTTATATTTTTATCTCTCTAATTCTTTTTCCCCCTCCCTTCCTCTGTTTACCTCTCTCTCCTACCCTCTCTTAATCCCTCCCTCTCCCCCTCTCCATCTTCATCTATTTATCTCTCTATCTACCTCTTTTTCTTCCTCTTCCCCTCTCTCTCCCTCCCTCTTTATTCTCTTCCTCTTTCTTCCTCTTCTCCTCTTTCTCTCCCTCCCTCTCTATTCTCTTCCTCTTTCTTCCTCTTCCCCTTTCTCTCCCTCCCTCTCTATTCTCTTCCTCTCTCTACCTATCTCCCTCTCTCTCTCACTCCCTCTCTCTCCCCCTCCTCTCTCTTCCTCTTCCTCCTTCTCCCTCGACCAGTCCTATCCCTCTACTTCTTGCTCTTTCTCCCTCTCCCTCTCTCCCCCTTTCCTTCTCTATATCTCTCTCACTCCTTCTCTACCCCCTTTCTATCAAGTCTCTTTTTCCTTCTCTCCCTCTATCTTTCCCTTTCTCTCCTTTTTATTTCCCTCTCTATCTCCTTCTTGATATCTTTTTACCTCACTCCTCCTCACTCTCACCCTTCCTCTCCCTTTCTCTCTCACATTCCTCTTTCCCTCTCTTCATCTATGTTTCTCTCTCCTTCGCCCCACTACCTCTCTTAATGCTTTTAACCTTTTCCCTCTCTCACTCGCTCTCCTTATCCCTATCCCTCTCCCTTTTTTTCCCCTCTCACTCTCTCCTTCTCCCTCCCTCTCTCTCTCTCTCTCACCCTCCCTTTCACTCTCTCCCTCTCCTTCTCTCCCTCTCATTATCTCCCTCACCCTCCCACCATCTCTCTTCCTCCCTCCCATTACCTCTCCCTCACTCTCTCTCCTAATCAATCTCTCACTCTCCCTCTCCTTCTCTCCATATCTCTCCCTCTCTCCTTTTCTCGCCCCTCTCCCTCTCTCCATTATCTTATTGTATCTCCCTCCCACTCTATCTCCCCCTCTCTCCCTCTCTATCTCTCTCTCTCTTTCTCCCTCATTCTTCCCCTTCTCTCCCTTCCTTGCACTCTCCCCCTCTTTCTCTCTCCCACCCTATCTCTTTCCCTCTCTCCTTTCTCCCTCTCGTTCATTCTCTATCTCGCTCCCTCCCTCCCTCTCCCTCCCACTCTCCCTCTCCCACCCTATTTGTCCCTTTCTCTCTATCTCTCTCTCTCTTTGTCCCTCTCTCTCCCCAATGCCTCCCCCTCTTACTCTCTCTCCCTCCCTCTTTCTCTCTTCCTTTTTGTCCCTCTCTCTAACTCTCTGTCTCTTTTAGTCTCTCCTTTCTTTATCTCTCTCCCACTATCCTTCTCACTACCTCCTACCCCTCTTCCCTCCCTCCCTCTCTCTCTCTTACCCTTTCTCTCACCCTCCCTCTCTCCCTCTCCCTCGCTCTCTCCGTCCCCCTCTCCCTCTCCCTCTTTATCGACTCCCTCTCTCTCTCCCTCTCCCTTCTTGTCTCCCTCTCCCTCTCTCCCTATCCGTCCTTCCGTATCTCCCCTTCTCTCCCCCTCTCTCTTCCTCTCCCTTATCTCCCTCCCTCTCCTCCTCGCTCTCTCCCCCACTCTCTCATTCTTTCTCTCTCCTACCCTTTTGTCTTTATGTAACCCCCGTGAAAATTTGTCGGTATATACATATATATATATATATATATAGAGAGAGAGAGAGAGAGAGAGAAAGAGGTTAGAATATTCAAATATAGATATACTAAGTGAAGGTGTGATTGTGTATGTGTGCCATGTTAATATTTTGGGATGACAACATGCTAGGTGTTTTGGTGAGGATTTATGGAATGAAATTTTAGACAATTTATCTTATTGTTTGGAACATATCATACAAGTAAGAACTACACCATAAGAACTTAATGCTTGAAATTTATGATTTGTGTTAAATTAAAGCTAGTTTGCTTGAGATTGATTTTTTAAGCTGTTATAGGAATCAAGTATGCAAAATCGGTGTTCTTGAGAATTAGGTTCTGTTTGGATTTTGTGTGGCTCGTTAAAGGAACATAAATTAATTTCTAGTTTAATCTTAAGAATAAAATTTGTTTATCTATATCTCAACTAACCCTCTATAAAATATTTTTATTATTAGGTTTATATATAAAAAGTTACGCTTATTTTAGTATATACTATTCGGATGAACTACTGCTTGGATAAATTGATTCTTAAAATTCAAAATTATGTTATTAATCGTGTGTTTGGTATTTTAACTTAATTTCTAGATATCTTTTGAATTAATATATCTAGTTTCTAATCTAAAAATTATAGGATTTACTTGTGTCCAGAAGTTAGGTCGTTGTCGCTTGATAAAAGGCTACCCTAGAATACATCTACTGCAAACAGATTTGATGTGTATGTATGTTACTTGAACCAAAATAGTTTAGGGACTTAGTTAGCTTAATTATCGAGTTATTTGTTAATTAGACACTTATGCCCCATGATTTAATGCAATGGAGGCCAAATCACCAAGTTAGACTAAGAAACCCACCACTTTGCACCATTTCATTCCATTTACTTTACACCTTGTCTAATAAGCTTAGGCCACTTGTACACTAATTAAATGGGGAAGAAAATATGGTGTATATATATACCAAAGTGATATAATGGCTTCCATTTTCTTTAGAAACCCGTAGCATACAAAAATAAGAAAAGAAAGCGTAAAAGAAAAAAAGAGAAAAAAGAAGGAAAAATTTAGGGAAAATCTTAAGCAACCACATATCACTTGTAAGTAGGTTTTATTTATGCTTTCAATTCCATTTTTAAATGTATAAGTTATGTGTTGGTTTGTATTATTAGTTATGTGGTTAAGTGTTACTTGTATTGGTTGATATGTATGTATGGATAGGTTAGGGTGGATTTGAGCATTGGTGTTGTGATTTTGGGTGATTTGCTAAAGTTGTCAAGGTCATATATATATATATATATTCATGTATGTGTTGATGGTTAGATGAAATCAAGTGCCTTGGGCTGAAATTTAGGGCTAGTACAAAGTATGGTGAGATGGACCTAAAATGGACAAATTCAAAAGGGAAAAGGGAAATGAATTCCTAGGGTTTTCTCTTATGAGACCCGTTCAACCTAGGGGACAAAATGAACAAGATTATACTTTTATTGTTGTAACCAAAACTTAGGACACAATTGAAACTCAATTAAGTGGAAACTAGTAAGTCAGGATTAAAAGAAATCACTTACCATTCCTTAAGGACCCATTCGGCCTAGGCTCACCAAATTTAGGGTTTTGGATTCCAATCATCCAACCTCATCATTAGTGGTTTAATTACACTAAGTAAGTATAAAAGGATGTTTAAAAAGGTAAAATTTCAAGGTAGGCCGAATTTAGTTTAGAATCGATAAGAAACGAATTCGACCTAAAATGCCTAAATTCGGAGTTAGAAAAGGAAGATTTGGGACTTTTGGACATACCCTTCCAACTTTATGACTAATGGCTAATGTACACCTAAAAAAGTGTAAAATTAAGTATTAAAGGGTAAGAACCCAAGGAAAAATGGAAAGTGTAACCGCGGCCTATTAAGAGGACAATTTGGTCATGAAAACCCAAACTAGGGTTAGGAAATGAATCTTATGTCAAAAATGCTTAAACGGATTTGTAGTATTAAATTATATGCCCAACTTCGTGCATAATGGTTTAATTACACTATATTAAATACAAACAAACTATATACATAACATCATGTGCATCACGTACATTTGGGGGTGGTATGAATTAAGAAAAATCATTGAGTCAATAAATGATGCTTGTTTTGTAATCGAATTGGATGGAATGGGTAATAGAAAAAAACCATGTGCATGCTCTATTACTAACATCATTAAGTAATGGATAATTCGCTAACCGTGTGCTACGATAAGGGAAAATTCTGTTATGAGCGGTAGGTGATAATGAGATCACTAAGAGAGTAATAGAGCGATGAGGTGATAACACGATCATCGAGAGATAGAACGCATGGTCTTGCTAATACCTAGGGTACTCGGATTAAAAGGAATGGTAAAAGTAGGAAATAGAACATTATTACATATCACGTGTATCACCCAACTTATTAAGCTCGGCTCATTTTGTTAGTGTAATTATGGGCGTGCGAGTAAAGGTAAAACCAATCGATCGAGGAAGTTCGTTGGTTCTCACTAAAAGAGGCTCATATGTCACCCATAAATATAGGAATATCCTTTCACTTATTAAAAACGGGTGTGGGGCTAGATGTGAAATTTGGGCATTTCAAGAATTTTGTACTTTGCCTATCTTAATGTTTTATAACTTGTACTGTACGCATTCCATTATTTATTTGTTTGTTTATTTCCTTTTGCTATATGTTATGGGAGTTAGTTAGGAACTTAGTTCCAATAATGTGCGTACTTGGTGACACTAGTTAAGTAATGGGTAAGGGAGTTAGGGGCATCACACTCTATCCCTCTTTCTCTCTCTCCCTCCCTCAACTCCTCGCTCTCTCCCCCACTCTCTCCTTTTTATCTCCTACCTTTTCTCTCCCTCTCTCTCCCTCTCTCTCTTTCTCCTTCCTCTCTCTTCTCTCCCTTTCTTTCTTCCTCGCTTTCTTCCTCGCTCTCTCTTTCTTTCTCTCTCTCTATATCTTTTTCTCCCTTTATTTCTCTCTATCTTCCTATCTCTCCTAGCCTCTCTTGCTCTCTCCCTCTCTCCCTCTATCCCATTCTTTACCCTACTTTTTCTCTCTCCCTCTATCTCTCCCTCTCTCACTCTCTTTCTCCCTTTCTCCATCCCTCTCTCTTCCTCTCTTACTCTTCCTCTCTATTTCTATCTCTCTCCCTCCCTCGCTCCTTTTCTTTATATCCCTTTTTCACTCTCTATGCCTCCCTTCCTTTCTCTCTCTCTCCTACTCTCTCATCTCTCTCTTTCCCTCTCTCTCTCTCTCCCCCTCCCTCTCTCCCACTCTCCTCTTCCTCTCCCTCCCTCCCTCCCTCTCCTTTTCTCTCTCCCACTCTCACATTCTCCCTTCCTCCCTCTCTCCCATTATCTCCATACCTCTCACCCTCTCGCCTCTCTTTTTCCCTCTCCTTATCTCTCTCTCCCACTCTCTTCCTATCTCACTTTCCCTCTATCCCTCTCTCTCTCTCCCTCTTTCTTCCTCTTCTTACCTCTCCCATTCTCGCTTTCTCTCTTCCCCTCTTTATCTCTCTATCTCTTTCTCTCCCTCTTTCTCACCTCCCCCTCTCTCCCTCTCCCTCTTCTCTATCTCTCTCTCTCCCTCCCTCTCTCCCTCTTTCCGTCTCTCCCTCTCTCCCTCCTTCTCCCCCCACTCTTTTTCCCTCTCTACCTCTCTCCCTCCCTCCCTCTTACTCTCTCTCCTTCACTCTCTCCCTCTCTTTCTCTCTCTATCCCTCTCTCTCATGTTCTTTCTCCCTCTCTCTCCTTCCCTCTTCACTCTCTCCCTCTTTTTCTCTCTCTTTAACCCTCTCTCTCATGTTCTTTCTCCCTCTCTTCTTCTCCCTCTCTCTACTTCCCTCTGTCTCCTTTATTCTCTCTCTCCTTCCTTTTCCCTCTCTCAAACTCTCTTTTCCAACCCCTCTCCCTCTAGCTCTCTCTCTCTCCTTCCCTCCCTCTCCCTCTCTCTCCCCCTCCCTATCCCCCTCTCTTTCCCTCTCTCCCTTTCTCTACCCCTCTCTTTTTCCTACACTCTATCTCTCTCCCTTTATCTATCCCTCTCTTTTTCCTACACTCTATCTCTCTCCTTTTCTCCCCCTCTCCCTCCCTCTCTCTCTCCCTCTCTCTTTCCCTTCTCTCTCCCTTCCTCTCTCTCTTCCTCCCTCTTTCATTATATCCCCTCCCTCTCTTTTCCCTCTCCTCTTTCTCTACCAATCCCAATCCCATCCCCTCTCACTCCCTCTCCATTTCCCCTCTACCTCTCTCTCTCTCTCTCTCTCTCCCCTCGTCCCTCTCTTTCTTTCTCTCCCTCCCCGCTCCCTCTTTTTCCTTCCTCTCTCTCACTCTCTCTCTTTATCCCTCCCTTCCTTCCATCCTCTCTCTTTTTTCCTCTCCATTTTCTCTCCCATACTCCCTCTTCTCTCTCCCTCCCCTTCCATCTCTCCTTCTTCTCTCACTTTCTCTCCATCTCTCGGTCTCTCTTGACCTCTCGATCTCTCTCTCTCCTTCTTTATTTTCTCTTTATCCCTCTCCCTTTATCTCTCTCTTTATCTCTCCTTCTCTCCCTTCTAGTCCTACTCTCCCTCTTTATCTCCCCCTCACTCTCTATCTCTCCCTCTCTCTCCCAATCTCCTTTTTCTCTCCCCACTCTCTCTCCCTTTCTCACTCTCTTTCTCTCTTTGTAACCCCCGTGAAAATCCTTAATTATATATATATATATATATATATATATATATATATATATATTATGGAATGAAATTTTGGATAATTAAACCATGAGATATTAATATGTGAAATGTATGATTTCTTTTTAAATTAAAGCAATTTTACATGAGATTGATGGTTTTATTATTAGAAGAATCAACTTTGCAAAATCGGTGTTTTTAAGAATTAGACTATGTCCAAATTGTGTGTGGCTTATTCATTGTCCTTAGAGTGATTTTTGGATGAACCTTAAAGAATAAAAGTTTTTTAAATATGTCTTAAATAATACTCTATAAAATATTTCAATTATTAGGGTTATATAGAAAACTTATGCCCGTTTTAGTACATGCTTGTTCTAGATGCAATACTGCTTGGACAAATTGATACGTAAACTTCAAAATTACATTGTGACTCGTGTGTTAGTTATTTTAACCTAATTTTGGGATATTTTTTACCTTAATATGTCTATTTTCTCATATTAAAAAGTGTACGATTTAGTTGTGTTTAGAAGTGGGACGTTGCTACTTGAGAAGAGGTCGCCTCGTAAGACAACTCCTACAAATAGATTTGAGGTGTGGGTGTGTAATTGGAATCAAACTAGTTTAGGGAATTAGTTAGCTTAATTACTAAATGAACTAAGTTATTTTAAGGGTTTAATTAGCTTAAGTATTTAGTTAGGACACCTAGTAACTTCATTAAATGCATTAAGCCAACTCACTCATTTTTGCCACACAAACCGACCACCCCTCACCATGACTCACCCATTTAATTTATACTTGGTTCCATTAGGTTTAGACACTTGTAACCTAATTAAATGACAAATAAAATTTAGTATATAAATTGTGAAAGTGATAAGATGGAAAAAAAATCTAGCAACCCGTAGCCACCAAATTTTGTAGAGAAAACCAATTATGAGAAAAGGGAGAGAAAATCACGGTAAGAAAGAAAGAAAGAAAAGGAAAGAAAAAGGAAGGGGAAGGGCAAAAAGAAAGCAAAGCTAAGAAAATCCTAATTACATCTAAGCTAAGTTAGTAGGTTTCTTTGGTTATTTATGCTATTTATAAGGTTTTATGTAATTGGTTAGGCTTGTATTTGGGTTGTGATGCGTTGTTGTATGGTTAGTTTGCTTTATGATTGATTATTCTTATACTTGGTGGTGATGGTTGGTCGTATGGTTGCTTGTTTAAGCCTTATATATAGCTCGAATGATGGGTAAATTGGTGTAATGAATGGAATTGGGTTGATTGAAATTTAAGGGAACAATTTGGGTTGATATGAACTTGAATTGGAATAAAATTATCTCTCCTTCTCTCTCTTCTAGTCCTACTCTCCCTCTTTGTCTCCCACTCACTCTCTATCTCTCCCTCTCTCTCCCAATATCCTTTTCCTCTCCCCACTCTCTCTCCCTCATCTCACTCTCTTCCTCTCTTTGTAACCCCCGTGAAAATCCTTAATTATATATATATATATATTATGGAATGAAATTTTGGATAATTAAACCATGAGAAATTAATACGTGAAATATTTGATTTGTTTTAAATTAAATAAATTTTACTTGAGATTGATGGTTTTATTATTAGAAGAATCAAGTATGCAAAATCGGTGTTTTTAAGAATTAGACTTCGTCCAAATAATGTGTGGCTTATTCATGGACCTTAGAGTGATTTCTAGGTGAACCTTAGAGAATAAAAGTTTTTAAAATATGTCTTAAATAACACTCTATAAAATATTTCAATTATTAGGTTTATATAGAAAAATTTATGCCCATTTTAGTACATACTATTCTAGACGCAATACTATTGGACAAATTGATACGTAAACTTCAAAATTACATTGTGACTCGTGTGCTCATTATTTTAACCTAATTTTGGGATATGTTTTACCTTAATATTTTTAGTTTCTCATATAAAAAGCATAGGATTTAATTGTTTCCAGAAGTGGGACATTGTCTGCTTGAGAAGAGGTCGCCTTGTAAGATAGCTCCCCAAAACAGATTTGAGGTGTGGGTGTGTAACTAGAACCAAACTACTTTAGTGACTTAGTTAGCTTAATTACTACATGAAATAAGATGAACTAAGCTATTCTAAGGGTTTAGTTAGCTTAATTATTTAGTTAGGACACCTAGTAACTTCATTAAATGCATTAAGCCAACTCACTCATTTTTGCCACACAAACCCACCACCTCTCACCATGACTCACCCATTTAATTTATACTTGGTTCCATTAGGTTTAGACACTTGTAACCTAATTAAATGACAAATAAAATTTAGTATATAAATTGAGAAAGTGATAAGATGGAAAAAAATTCTAGCCACTCGTAGCCACCAAATTTGGTAGAGAAAACCAATTATGAGAAAAGGGAGAGAAAATCACGGTAAGAAAGAAAGAAAGAAAAGGAAATAAAATGGAAGGGGAAGGGAGAAAAAGAAAGCAAAACTAAGGAAATCCTAATCACATCTAAGCTAAGTTAGTAGGTTTCTTTGGTTATTTATGCTATTTATCTGATTTTATGTAATTGGTTAAGCTTGTATTTGGGTTGTGATTGTTGTATGGTTATGTTTTGTTGGTTAGTTTGCTTTATGATTGATTATTCTTATACTTGGGCGTGATGGTTGGTTGTATGGTTACTTGTTTAAGCCTTGTATATAGCCCGAATGATGGGTAAATTAGTGTAATGAATGGAATTGGATTGATTGAAATTTAAGAGAACAATTTGGGTTGATATGAACTCGGATTGGAATAAAATGGAAAGGAAGAAAAATGGAGTTTTTGGGGTTTTATCTAGGTAATATTCGGCCAAGAATGGAAGAAAATGAAGTTCTTTTAATGTCTAAGATCTTACATTTTAATGGTAGATAAATTAGGTTAATTGGTCCTTTAAAAAAACAAAAGAAAATGAAGTTAGAAAGGTGAAATCGATTAGCCAAGAAGCGTCAAAATTTAGCGACAAGGGAACATTGCACCTAGCATGTTTTAAACTAGCACGAAGTGTTAAACACCATGTAAATTGAGGATAGAATGAATTAACAATTAGATGTACCCCATTAAACGAAAGGGAAGTCCCATATGCAAATTAAGACTACGACCCGTCAAATATCAAATGTCGGCGTTTCCACCTAATTAGATGAATGTTGCAATGGAGCTTATGAAAAATTATGAACCATATGTGAAACCCTATGTGGGTTAGATATCAAGAGTGGAATAATGGTGTAGGGTTTGGTGCTCCTAGTACCTTTAATGCGGTAACCATGACATCACATGCATTGGTGGGAACTTAATTGAGAAAGAATTAATTGATTGAGAATTGGTTCATATGGTTAGGTTTGATAACCTAATAGGAATAAATTGGTATTAGCAATTCAGTTGTGTGCATACTCGAAGCTGCATGCCCGCACTATTAGACGATGGACTCTCGCTAATAGTGGCTACAACGAGGGATAATTTCGTTGTTAGTAGAAGGTGATTCGGTAATCACTTGGATTAAAATTAGAATAGACTTGCTAATGCCTAAAGTACCGGAATTAAAATTGATGAGTATGGTAGGAAGTCGGAAAAGCATTGCATATCATGTGCATCACCCCACTTACGAAGCTTCGACTGACTTCATTGTTATTTGCATGTTATGACATGTAGCGATGATTGTAGTATCGATAAGGATGCTATTAGATCCTCTAAAAGGGCTCATATGTGACACAAACCTAAGGGGATGTTATTTTGATTGTAATTTTTAGGGTTGGGATATCGATAGACATTCTAATGGTATTGTAAATAAATTTTATAATTTCTTTACTTGTATTTGTTAATGTTATGTAAATTTTCTTGTACGTGTTTCATTATATGATAAGTCCTTATTGTATGAGCACATACGTGTATGGGATTAAGTCGAGAATTGGTCATGTCAACGTGATGCGCTCCTCGCCCAACCACTCCTTTTGGGTAATTAGCAAGTGGGTCGGGGAGGGGGCATCATAGGGTGGTATCAAATCTATGGTTTAGTTAAGCGAGTAGAACCCTAAGTGTCACTTGAGCTCGAGAACCGGTGTGCTACTCAACGAGTAACAATTTGATTACTGATTTGTTTTTAATGTGTATGATTATTATTATGTGATTTTCATATCGATATATAATTATGTTCTAGAACATTAATACTAGTAAATATTATTATCGTAGATGTCGTATTTATTCCACACACCTCGTCTTGTTAGAACACGCCAACAACAAGCCACCCTAGCTAGCTACCGGGTTGAGCTAAACAACATGACTATGACTCCGAATCGGGATATAGTAACCCATGTCACTCGAGTGCATGACCTAATTTAGCGAATAACATTCATCGATGCTTCTTTCCAATAGTATCGCAAGTATAGATTTTCTATGATCGACTCTATACTAGACTCTCTTATCAGAGATCAGCAATTGCTCGATGAGGTTTGGGATGGGTTGATAGATCGATTTTTTTATCAAAACCTAGTCCGAGCCTTCCTTCTAGTACAAGTTAGGCAAACTCGTACCCGATTGATATACAATTGGGGTCTACCATTGCCCCTCGCTCATGAGATAGTATGCATTGTATCGGATGATGTTATTTACTTATGGAGGGTCGAGCCTTCCTTCCCACGACATATCTGATATGTTGGTTGGACATCATATGATAGTAACTCTATCACACGATGTAATACTTATTGTGCATTTTTTGATGTAAATAAGTACACTTTTGATTGTAAATATAGCACAAAAACTTTTATAAGATAAAAGTGCTTGTAAATACCTATTGTGTACAAAATGTTTCATATATATATATATATATCTATAATTTCGTATATAAGTGGATGATTTACATTACATGTTGTTGTCAATACCAAAACAAACTTGAGCATAACATGGCATGTACAAAGTCGAAACATGCCAAGAAAGTATCTAGTATAGACAAGAGGTGAAGGGACCTCCAACGACAATAATCACAATCGATAAGATGCCTTAAATCATATGATGGATATGATGCAATGGTAGTAACAATTAATGTAACAACAACAACAGTCCATACGGAGCGGATGAGACAACTTCTGGCCATGCATGAATAGCCCCCACTTCCGTTGCCCTAACAAAGGAATGATGCGATGGAGAGGTTTCATAAAATGAATCCTCATGAATTCTCCGAAGGTGTTAACCAAATGATAGTATAGGAATGGATTAAGTCTTTAGAAGTGATATTTGAATACTTGTAATTTACCACTAATGAGCGAGTATCATGTGCCATTTTTATGCCGATTAAGGATACTCGCACATGGTGGGAGAGCGCATTACTAATAGTGGACATGCCTACCTTAACTCGGGA
Source organism: Dovyalis caffra (assembly GCA_963924115.1). Classification (NCBI taxonomy): domain Eukaryota; kingdom Viridiplantae; phylum Streptophyta; class Magnoliopsida; order Malpighiales; family Salicaceae; genus Dovyalis; species Dovyalis caffra. The sequence continues at coordinate 77,605 of CAWUPB010000740.1, read as the reverse complement.
AGGATTTAAGGAGGTCTTCTATAACAAATACTTTACTGCAGATGTGAGGGCTAAGAAGATTCAATACTTTCTAGAACTAAAGTAAGATGGAATGTCGATGGGCGAATATGTATGAAAATTTGAACAAGGGTGTAGATTCGCTCTATTCATCGCTAGGGATAAAAATTTGAAAAGAAATCAATTCTTAATAAGGTTAAACCCAAGAGTACGAGCATGGTATGAATATCTTCCGCCATACCTTTCTAGAAATGGTGGATAAGGCGATGTTGGTAGATGAAGATCGAAAGGAGATTTTAAAGGAGTTACAACAAAAGAGGTAAGCATTTAAAATGAGGGCCTCTTCATTCGGACCACTAAGATGATTTCCACTTAGAAATTTTAATCAGGGTGGTGGATCAAGAGATGCATGAACCGCCGAACCTACACCGTATGCTCCATGACTAGTACTCGAATAATCAACAAAGACCAATGATGGGCAATCAATCGTGGCCAACAATGAGTAATCACCTCCATGCAATAAATGTGGGAGATTTCATATTGGGGAATATCGATCAGATGTAAGAACTTGTTTTGTATGCCACAAGCCAAGACACATATCCCACAATTACCCCCAAGTGTAGGAATCGAGTTTGAGAAGGGTACCTGCTCGAGTTTACACAATGGCCTAAGAGGAGTCGACAAGAGGGACACGATAGTAATTTATGTTAATATCTCAATCCTTGGCTCGATTGCTTATGTTTTGATTGATTATGGTGCCACACACTAATTTATATCAAACACATTAGTAAAAAGCCTAGGTGTCAAACCTAAAACATTGACAATAGGATATCTGATAGTAGTCCCTTCGGAAAACCTATGGAATCAACGAGCCTAGTCAATCGTTGTCCCGTACAAATTGAGGATAGGGGCTTAGAGGCCGACTTGATAGTTTTGGACCTCTAAGATTTTGATTTAATTATGGGAATTGACTGGTTAATGAGGCATGGTGCCACCATCTGATTTTCGAGGTCGGAGGGTAGTATTTGACCTACCTAGAAATCATTTGTTAGAGTTTAAAGCTAATATGAAGTTTTGAGCTATACCAGTCATTTCGACCATAAAGGCTCGAAAGATGCTGGAAAAAGGGTGTAAAGGGTACATAGCGTACGTGGTGGATAGTCAACTAGAACAAAAGTAAAAAATAAGAGATATAAAAGTAGTAAGAGAGTATTTTGATGTATTCCTAGAAGGTTTGACTATGTTACCACCGGAGAGGAAGATAGAATTTGGGATTGATCCGGAGTCGAGTACAACTCTAATTTCTAAAACTCCTTACACGATGGCACCGGTTGAGTTGAAAGAGCTAAAGGTGCAACCGTAAGACTTACTAGAACAAGGGATGCATACGCCCTCGTTCCTCACCTTCGGGAGCTCTAGTACTATTCGTGAGAAAGAAGGACAATAGTGTAAGGCTATGTATTGACTATCGAGTGTTGAATTGGGTGACGATTAAGAATAAGTACCTGTTACCTCGGATTGATGATTTATTCAATCAATTGCAAGGAGCGACAATGTTTTCTAAAGTAGACTTATAATCGGGTATCATCGATTGAGGGTGAGATCGAAAGATGAGAAGAAAATGGCATTCGAACAAGATACAAACACTATGAGTTCTTAGTAATGCCAATTGGCTTGACTAACGATGCGAATCACTTTTATGGAATTGATGAATCGAGTCTTCAAGGAGTTCTTGGACAAGTTTATCATCGTATTCATTGATCATATCATAGTCTATTCTCGAAGTGAGGAGGAGCATAAAGGACATTTGAGAATAACCTTGTAGACATTGAGGTAGCAATTATATGCCAAATTTAAGAAATAAAAATTTTGGCTAGAGCAAGTGGCTTTTCTAGGCCATATAATAATGAAGGAGGGCATAGCCGTAGATCCAAAGAAAGTAGAAGCTATCTAGAACTAGCATACCTTGAAAAATGTGTCAGAGGCATGAAGCTTTTTAGGGATAGTCAGTTATTATCGAAGATTTATAGAGGGTTTCTCTAAGATAGCTAGGCCTCTTGCTGATTTGATGAAAAAGAACATTAAGTTCTAATGGATGGATGCTTGTGAGGAGAGCTTCCAAGAGCTGAAATGAAGGTTAGTCATGATCCTAGTGCTAACTGTTCTATTCGAGGCTGAAAACTTTATGGTGTATAGTGATGCTTCTAAAAATGGGTTAGGAGCAATATTGATGTAGAAAGGGAAGGTAGTCACCTATGCATCAAGATAATTAAAGGAATATGAACAAAATTATCGAACGCATGATCTAAAACTATCGACTGTAGTCTTTACCCTAAAAATCTAGAGACACTATTTATATGGGGCCAAGTGTGAGATATATACGGATCATGAAAGCTTACGATATATCTTCACACAAAAGGAGTTGAACATGAGACAAAAAAGGTGGTTAGAGCTGATGAAGGATTATGGTTGTATCATCAATTATCACCTAAGTAAAGCTAATGTTGTTGTCGTTGCCTTAAGTAGAAAATTGATAACAACGATGCGGGTAATCCAGCCATCGATATTGAGAGATCTACAAAAGCTAGAATTGGAGATAATTTTGATAGGTCATGAGAGCATTTTATCGGTTTTAGTAGTTCAGTCCACTCTATAGGAAAGAATTCAAATGGGGTAGCAAATACATAAAAAGTTGAATGAATTGAAGGAAAACATAAAGGCTAGAAAGGAATCTGATTTTCGATGGATGGACGAAAAGGCATAATTAGATTTAAAGGGAGGTTGTGTTCCTCGTGGAGGATGTGAAGGAAGAGATATTAAAAGAAGCATTTGCAACTCCCTATTCGATACACCCAGGAAGGACAGAAGATGTACCAAGACTTGCGACAAAGTTATTAGTGGCTTGGAATGAAGAAGGACGTATCTAATTTTATGGCCAAGTGTTAGATTTATCAATAGGTAAAGGCAGAACACAAAAGACCCTTAGGAACGTTAAAACCATTGGCAATTCCTGAATGGAAATAGGAACATATAATGATGGATTTCATCATGGGATTGCCAAGGTCGAAAAGAGGGTCGGATGCCATCCGGGTGATCGTAGATAGGCTAAAAAATCAATACATTTTCTTCTAGTCAAAACCATCTACAATCCGAACCAAGTAAGCCTAGTTATACCTTGACGAAATTATAATATTACAAGGGATTTCGATCTCGACTATGTTAGATCGAGATCCCGCATTCACCTTCATATTTTGGAAGAGTTTGCATAAGGCTATAGGTATAAAGCTAAAATTCAGCATGGCTTATCATCCATAAATCGATGGATAATCCGAATGAGTGATCCAGATTCTGGAAGATATGTTGCGAGCATGCATTCTGGATTGGTCCAAAAAATGGGAGAGATACGTACGCTTAGCTGAATTTACGTATAATAATAGCTACCAAGCTTCAATTAGGATGGCTTCCTATGAAGCTTTGTATCGGCAACAAATCTCCCATCCATTGGGATGAGATAGGGGTAAGGAAGTTGATGAGACCGAAGCGGTGTAGAAAGCAGTCGAAGTAGTGAAAAAGATCCACCAATAAATGAAAACAGACACGAGTAGATAGAAAAGCTACATCGATAAGAGAAAGAAAGATTTAGTGTTTATAGTCGGTGACTATGTATTCTTAAAAGTTTCATCGATGAAGGACGTACTTATGGTTTGGGAAAAAGGGAAAGTTAAGTTCGTGATACATTGGACCATTTGAAAAAACTAGATTGACTAGGTGATAAGGCCTATCGCCTATTGCTACCATCATCATTAGCGGGAGTACATAATATATTTCATATGTCCATTCTAAGGAAGTGCATTAGAGAGCCTAGTCAAATTTTAGAGATAGAACCACCAAACCCGACCCCGAACTTAACCTATGAGGAAAGACCGATTCAAATTCTAGATAAACAGAGTTATACAGACTAAGGAATAAGCGAGATTGCCTTAGTTAAAATCTTATAGGAGAATCATAATTTTGAGGAAGTCACATGGGAGAGAGAGTAAGAAATGAGGGATAAATATCTAAAACTCTTCGAATAAGCTAATTTCATGGACAAAATTTCTTTTAAGGGGAGAGAAATGTAACCCCCATGAAAATCTTTAATTATATATATATATATATATATTATGGAATGAAATTTTGGATAATTAAATAATGAGAAATTAATGCATGAAATGTATGATTTGTGCTATATTAAAGCAATTTTATTTGAGATTGATGGCTTAATTATTAGAGGAATCAAGTATGCAAAATCGGTGTTTTTGAGAATTAAACTCTATTCGAATTTTGTGTGGCTTATTCATGGACCGTAGAGTGATTTATAGGTGAAACGTAAAGCATAAAAGTTGTTTATCTATATCTTAACTAACACTCGTGTAAAATATTTCTATTATTAGGTTTATATAGAAAAGGTTATGCTCGTTTTAGTACATAATGTTCTAGATGCAATACTACTAGACAAATTGATCCTTAAACTTCAAAATTATGTTATGACTTGTGTTTTAGGTATTTTAATATAATTTTTATCTATTTTTTACCTCAATAAGTCTAGTGACTCATATAAAAAGCATAGGATTTTTAATTATATCCAAAAGTGGGACGTTGTCGGTTGAGAGGAGGCTACCTTGTAAGACAATTGCTATAAACGAGATTTGAGGTGTGGGTGTGTAACTAGAACGAAACTAGTTTAGGGACTTAGTTAGCTTAATTAGTACATTAACTAAGTTATTTTAAGGGTTTTATTAGCTTAAGTATTTAGTTAGGGCACCTAGCAACTTCATTAAATGCATTAAGCCAACTCACCCATTTTTGCCACACAAACCCGCCACCCCTCACCATGACTCACCCATTTAATTTATACGTGGTTCCATTAGGTTTAGACACTTATAACATAATGAAATGACAAAGAAAATTTAGTATATAAATTGAGAAAGTGAGAAGATGGAAAAAAATTTTAGCAACTCATAGCCACCAAATTTGGGAGAGAAAACCAATTGTGAGAAAAGGGAGACAAAATCACAACAAGAAAGAAAGAAAGAAAAGGAAAGAAAGGAAAGGAAAGAAAAAGGGAAGGGGAAGGGAAAAAAGAAAGCAAGGCTAAGGAAATCCTAATCACATCTAAGCTAAGTAAGTGAGTTTCTTTGGCTATTTATGTTATGTATCTGGTTTTATGTAATTGGTTATGCTTGTATTTAGGTTGTGATGTGTTGTTGTTGGTTGTGTTTTTGTTGGTTAGTTTGCTTTATGATTGATTATTCTTATACTTGGTTGTGATGGTTGCTTGTATGGTTGCTTGTTTAAGCCTTGTATATAGCTTGAATGATGGGTAAATTACTGTAATGAATGGAATTGGGTTGATCAAAATTTAGGGGAACAATTTGGATTGATAAGAACTCGGATTGGAATAAAATGGAAAGATAGAAAAATGGAGTTTTTTGGGTTTTATCTCGATAATAGTCAGCCAAGAATGGAAGAAAATGAAGTTCTTTTAATGTCTAAGATCTTACATTTTAATGGTAGATAAATTAGCTTTATTGGTCCTTTAAAAATAAAAATAAAAAACTAAAAATGAAGTTCGAAAGGTGAAGTCGATTGACCAAGAAGCGTCAAAATTTAGACACAAAGGAACATTGCACCTAGCATATTTTAAACTAGCTCAAAGTTTTAAACACCACGTAAACCGAGTGTAGAATGAATTAACAATTAGATGTACCCCATTAAACAAAAGGGAAGTCCCATGTGCCAATGAAGTCTACGGCTTGTCAAATATCAAACGTCGACGTTTCCACCTAATTAGATGAACGTTGTGACGGGGCTTATGAAAACTTGTGAACCATATGTGAAACCCTATGTGGGTTAGATATCGAGAGTGGAATAATGGTGTAGGGTTTGGTACTCCTAGTACCCTTAATGCGATAACCATGACATCACGTGCATTGGTGGGAACTTAATTGAGAAAGAATTAATTGATTGAGAATTGGTTCACATGGTTAGGTTTGATAACCTAACAAGAATAAATTGGTATTAGCAATCCAGTTATGTGCATACTCTAAGCCGTGTGCCTATACTATTAGACAATGGACTCCCGCTAATGAGTGGCAACAACAAGGGATAATTTTTTTTAGTAGAAGGTGATTCGATAATCACTTAGATTAAAAATAGAGTAGACTTGCTAATAACTGGGGTGCCTAAAATTAAAATTCATGAGTATGGTAGAAAGTCAAAAAAGCATTGCATATCATGTGCATCACCCCACTTACTGAGCTTCGACTCACCTCATTGTCATTTGCATGTTATGATAGGTAGTGGTGAATATAGTATCGATAAGGATGCTACCAAACCCTTCAAAAGGACTCATATGTGATGCAAACCTAAGGAGATGCTATTTTGATTGTAATTTTTAGGGTTGGGATATCGATAGACATTCTAATGGTATTGTAAATAAATTTTATAATTTCTTACACTGTATTTGTTAATGTTATATAAATTGTCTTATACGTATTTCATTATATGATAAGTCCTTAATGAATGAGCACATACGTGTATGGGGTTAAGTTGAGAATTGGTCGTGTCGGCGTGACGTACTCCTCGCCTAGCCACTCATTTTGGGTAATTAGCTAGTGTGTCGGGGAGGGGGCGTCACACTCTCCTTCTCTTCCTCCCTCCTACCCTTCCTCTCTCTCCTTCCTTCTCTTTCACTCACTCTCTCTCACCCTCCCACTCTATCTCCATCTCTCTCCCCCTCTCTCTTGCTCCTTCTCTCTCTCCCTCCTTCTCTCTCTTCTTTCTCTCTCCATCTCTCTCCCTCCACCCCCATCCTTCTCCCTCCCACCCCCTACCACCCTCTCTCACTCCTATCCCTCTCTCTCTCCTTCTCTCTCACCTCCTTCTCCCCTCTCTCCCTCTTTCTCTCCCCCTTATCCCTCTTTCTCTCTCTTGCTCTCTATCTCCTACCATTTACATACTCTCTTCTTCTCTCCCCCGTCTCTCCTCTCTATCTCTCACTCCTCTCTCTCTTATATCCTTCTCTCCCTCTCCCTCTCTATCCCTCTCTCCTATTATCTCTCTCCCTTTTTTTATCCATTTCTCCCTCGTTCCTCTCTCTCCCCTCTCCCTCTCCTTCTCCCTTTCTCTCCCTTTCTCCCGCTCCCCCTCCCCCTCCCTTTCCCTCTTTCCTTCTCTCCATAACCTCTCCCTTTTTACTCCTCTCCCCCTCCCTCCCTCACTCATCTACCTCTTTTTATTTCTCTCTCTACTTCTCTCTCAATATCCCTCTCCCGCTCTTTCCCTCCCTCCTTCTCCCTATTTTCCATACTCTCTCCCTTTCTCTCTCCCTTCTATCTACCCCTCTCCCTCCCTTCCCCTCATCATCTCTCTTTACCTTCCTCTCTCTTCTTTTCTCCTAATCACTCCCTCTCTCTCACCCCTTCCTCTCTCTCCTCTTTTCTATCTCTCCATCTCTCTCTTTCTCTCTCTCTTATTTCCTTCGTTTCTCTCCCTCCATTCCTTCCCCCTCTTTCTCCCTCTCAATTTCTCCATCTCTCTCTCTCCATCCCTTTTTAGCATTCCCTCTCCCTCCCTCCCTCTCCCTCCGTCTTTGCCTCCCTCCCTCTTTATATCTCTCTCTATCTCTCTCCCTCTTCCTCCTCTCTCTCCCTCCATTTCCCTCTTCCTCTACCTCTCTCCCTCCATTTCCCTCTCCCTCTCACCCTCTCTCTTTTCTCTTTCCCTTTCTCCCTTTCTATCTCTTACTCTCTCAATAACCCTCATCTCTCCCTCTCTATTCCCTCTCTCTTTCTATCTCTTACTCTCTCAATAACCCTTTATCTCTCCCTCTCCCATTCCCTCTCTCACCCCTCTCTCACTCTCACCCTCTCTCCCCCTCACTCCCTCTCTCTTTCTCTCTCTCCCTCTCCCACTCTCCCTTCATCTCTTTTTCTCTATCCCTCACTCCAACTCTCCCCTATCTCTCTCTCTCCCTCCCACTCTCTCCATCTTTCCTCTTTCCCTATCTATCTCTCCCTCTCTTTCTCTCACTCTCTCTCCCTCTCATAATCTTCCTCGTTCTCTCCCTCCCTCACTCTTCTTCTCTCTTTCACTCTCTTTGACCCCATCACTTTCTCTTCCTTTCTCAATCCCTCTCCTTTTGTCCCTCTCTCTTCATCCCTCTCTCTTTCTCCCTCTATTCCTTCCCTCTTGATCTCTCTCTCTCCCTCTTTCCCTCTCCATCCTACTCTCTTTCTTCCTTTCTCTCCGTCCATCACTCCCTCTCCCCCTCTCTCTCCCTCTCCCTTTCTTTCTCCCTCTCTCTTGATCCCAATCTCTCTCTATCTCTCTCTCTCTTTCTTACTCTTTCCCTCTTTATCTCTCTCTTTCTCCCCCTTTCCTCTTATTTCCCCTCCTCCTCTCCTCTTATCTCTCTCCATCTCTCTCTCCATCTCTCTATCTTTATCTCTCCCCCTCCCTCTTTCTATCCCCCTCTTCATCTCTCTTCCCCTTTCCCTCTCTATCTCCCTCTCTCTATCATTATCTTCGTTTCACTCTCTCTTTCTCCCCTCTCTATCTCCCTCTCTCTATCATTATCTTCGCTTCACTCTCTCTTTCTCCCCCTCTCTGTCTCTCTCTTTACTCTCCCTCTCTCTCCTCCCTCTCCCTCTCTCCCTCCCTCTCACCTTCTCTCTCCCTCTTTTCCACCCGCTTTCTCTACTAATCTCACTTTCATCATCTCCTCTCTCTATATATCTCCCACTCACCCTCTCTCTCCCTCTCTCTTTCTTCCCCCATCTATCTCCCCTACCTCACCCCTCTCTACCTCCTCCTCTCCCTCCCCCTCCCTCTCTCTCCTCCTCTCTCTCCTCCCTCACTCTCACTCTCTCTCCTCTCTCTACCTCCCATCCTCTCTCTCCCTCCCATCCATCTCTCCCTACTCTCCCTTTCACCATATCTCTCTCTCTCTCTCTCTCTCACTCTTTCTTTCTTAGCCTCTCACTCTCTCTCCCTCACTCTCTATCTAGTTATCCCTCTATCACTCTCTCTCACCCTCCTCATCCCTCTCTCCTTCTCTCTTCCTCTCTCTCTCCCTTAGTCCCTTTCTCTTCCTCTCTCTCTCTCACACACACACATTCTCTCTCCCTCTTACCCTCATCCCCTCTCTTCCACTTTCTCTCTCCCCTCCCTCTCCCCCACTCTCTATCTCTCCCTCCCTCTCTTCCTTCTCTCTCACTTCATCCTTCTCACTCCCTCTCTCTCATCCACTTCTTTCTATCTCTCCATCTCTCTCTATCTCTATCTCTCTCCCCCTCTCCATCTCTCCCATTCTCCCCCTCCATCTCTCTCTCTCCTCTTTCAACTCTCTCCCTCTTTCTCTCTCCCTATCTCTCTATCTTCATTCACCCTCTCCCTTTGTCTTTCTCTTATCCTTCTCTCTTTCTCTCTTCATTTCTCTCTCCTTCTCTCTCACTCTCTTGGATGCTCTCTATCCTTTTATCTCTGCCTCCATCTCTCCCTCACCCTCTCTCTCTATCTCTCTCTTGCTTGCTCTTTATCTTTCTCTTCCTCTTTCTCCCACTTTCCCTCTTCTCCCTTCTCTCCCTCCTCCTTCCTCTCCATCTCCCTCTCTCCCTCACTCGCTCTTTCTCTCATTTCCTCTCTTTTTCCTTCTCCCTCTCTCTTTCTTGCTTCCTCTCTCTCACTCTCTCCCTCTCTCACTATCTCATTTCCTCTATCTCTCTCTTCCTCCATTCCTCTACCTCTCTCTTCATATCTATCTACCTCTATCTCTCTCCCTCTCTCCATCTCCCTCCACTCTTCCTTTCTCACTCTCTCACCCTATTTCTCTCCCTCTCCCCTCTCCCTTTTTCCCTCGGTCCCTCTCTCTCCCTCTCACACATCCTCTCTCCTCTCTCCCTCTCATCCTCACCCTCACCCTCCTCTCTCACCCACTTATCTCTCTCCTCGCCCTCTCCCCTCCTTGTCTCTCCCCATCTCGCTCCCCCTCCCATTCCCTCCCTCTCACCTTTTCTCTCTCCCCTATCTTTCGCTTCCTCCTTCTCACTCTCTCTCTCTCTCTCCTTTAATTTCCATCTCTCCCTCTCTCCATCTATCTCTCTCTCCCCTCTCCATCTCTCTTATTCTCCCCTTGCATCTCTCTCTCCCCTCTCACTCTCTCCCTCTTTCTCTCTCTCCTTACCTCTTTATCTCCATTCACCCTCTCCCTTTGTCTTTCTCTCCCCTCTCTCTCTCTCTCTTCATTTCTATCTCCCTCTCTCTCATTCTCTCTCCTTTTATCTCCTTTATCTTTCTCTTTCTCTCTCTCTATCTCCCTCTTCATCCATCTCTCACTTTATCCATCTCTTCCTTCCTCTCTCCCTCAGCCTCCCTCTCTCTTTCGCTCACTCTCTATCTCTCTCTTCCTCTCTCCCACTTTCCTTCTTCCTCTCTCTCCTCTCTCTCTCTTTCTTCTCCCTCTCTCTTTCTTGCTCCCTCTCTCTCCCTCTTTCACTATCTTTCTTCCTCTCTATCTCTCTCTTCCTCTATCCCTCTCCCTATCTCTCATTCTTCCTCTCCCTCAATCTCTCTCCCTCTCTCCGACTCCCCCAACTCTCCTCTATCACTCTCACCCTCTCTCTCTCTTTCCTACTCCCTCCCTCTCTCCCTCACTCTCCTTCTCACTCCTTCTCTCCCTCTTCATCCCACCCTATCTCCCTCTCTCTTCGTCTCTCACTCTTTCTTTCTCTATCTCTCCCTCTCCCTCTCCCTCTTTCCCTCTCTCTCCCTCCCTTTATCTCTCTCTCCCTCTCTCACTCTCTCTCACCTCCTTGCTCACCTACTCTCTTCCTTCCTCTCCTTCTCTCTCTCTCTCTTTCTTTTTCTCTCTTCTTTTGTTTCGCTCTCTATCCCCCTCTCCCTTCTTTTCTCCCTACTCACTCTCACCCTTTCCCCCTCACCCTATCCATCCCACACTCTCTCTCTCACTCCCTTTCTCCCTTTGTCTTCCCCTCTCTTTGCCCTCCATCTCCTTTTTTCTATCTCTTTCTCCTACGCTCCCTCCCTTCCTCCCTCTCCCTCCCTCCCTCCCTCTCTCTATCTTTCTCTCTCAATCTCTCTCTCCATCTCACTATCTCTCTTAATCTCTCCCTCTCTTTCTCTATTTCCTTCTTCCTCTCTCTCCCTTTCTTTCTCTCTATCCCTTTCTCTCTTCCTCTCTTTCTTGCTCTCTATCTCTCTCTCCCTTAATCTCTCACACTCTCTCCCTCACTCTTTCTTTCCATTTCCCTCTCCCTCTCTCTCTCCTTCTCTTCCTCCCTCTCTTTTCTGCCCTCTCCCTCCCTCTCTCTCTATCTTTATCTGTATCTCAATCTCTCTTTACTTTTTATCCCTACCTCTTCTCTATCTCTCTCCCTCTCTCCCTTTATCTCTCTCTCCCTTTCTCCCATTCCCTCTCTCTCCACCCCTCTCCTTACAATCTCTCTCCCCTCTAACCCTCTCTCACCCTCTCTCTCTATTTCTCTTTTCTTCTTCATCCGACCTTGTCTCTCTTCCTCCCTCCATTTCTCTCCTTTTTCTCTCTCTCCCTCTCTCACTCTCTCTCCCCCTCTCTCACCTTCTCCCTCTCTCCCTCTCTATCTCATTTAATTTCTCTCTCTCACTCCCTCACTTGTTCTCTCTCCCTCTCTCCTTCTCAACCTTTCCCCCTCATTCCCTCCACCTCACTATCTCCTTTTCTCTTCATCTCTCTCCCTCTCCCTCTCTTTCTCCCCCTTCTTCTCTTCTTATCTCCCTTTCTTTCTCGCTCTCTCTTACTCCTCTCTCTTTCTCCCTCTCTCCCCCTCTCCATCTCTCTTTTCCTCCCTCCCCATCTCTCTTTTCCTTGCTCACCTTTTTCATCCCTCTCCTCTATCTCTCTCTCTCTCCCTTCTCTCCATCTCTCTCCCTACTCTCCCTCTTTCACTCTCTCTCACTCTTTCTCACTCTCTCTCTCCCTCTTCCTCCCCTTATCTCCCTATCTCTCTCTCCCTTTCTCTCTATCTCTCTCATTCTCTCCTGCTCTCTCTTTCACTCCTCTCATTCTCCCTCTCCTTTCCCCTTCCATCTCTCCCTCTCTCTCCCTCTTATTCTCCCTTCCTCTCCCTCCCTCCATCTCTCTCAATCTTTCCTTCTCTCTTCCTCTCTCTATTTCCCTCTCCCTCTCTTTCCCCTTCTCCCTCTGTTTCCTCGCTCTCCCTCCCTCTCACCCAATCTCCCATTCTCTATCTCTCTCTATGCCCCTCACCCCTCCCTTCTCTTCTCCCTCCCTCCCAGTCTCTCCCTCTCTCTCTCACTCTCTCTCCTTTTCTCTCTCCCCACCTCTATGTCTATCTCTTTTCCTCCAACTCCCTCTCTCTCCATCCTTCTCTCCATCTATCTCTCTCTCCATCTCACCCTCTATCTCCCTCCCTCCTCCTCTCCCCTCCTTCCTCTCTCCCTCTTTTATCTCACTCTTCCTCTCTCCTTCCCTCTCTCTCTCCCTATTTGTCTCTCTTCCTCTCTCTTTCTTTCATCTCTCTCCATCTCTTTTTCTCCCTCTATCTCTATTTCCCTCTCCTTATCTCTCCCTCTCTCCCTCACTCTCCCCCAATCTCCCTTCACTCTCTATTCCTCTCTCCCTCCCTCATCCCTCTATCCATCTCTCCCACTCTCTCTCCTTCTCTCTCTCCCCTACCTCTATTTCCTCTACTCCTTCTCTCTCCATCCCCCTCTCTCTCTCTACTCTCTCTCTCCTTATCTCACCCTCTTTCCCTCGTTCCTATCTCCTCTCTCTCTCTCTCTCCCTCTTTCCCTCCTCTCTCTCGCTTTCTCTCTCTCTCTCCTCCCTCTTTCCCTCTCTCTCTCTCCTTTGTTATCTCTCTCCCTCCCTCTCTCTCCCTCCCTCTCCCTCTCTTTCTTTTCTTCTCTCTTTCTTTTTTCTCTCTTTCCTTCTCTTTCCCTCTCTCTCTCACCCTCTCACCTTCTCTCTCTCCCTCTCTCTATCTCCTTTTCCTCATATATGTCTTTCTCTCTCTCCCATTCTCTTTCTCTCTCTCTTACTCTCTCACCACCTTTCTCTCTCTCCCTCTCTACCTCTCTAACTCACTCTCCCTCTCTCTCTTCCCCATTTCCTCTTCCTTTATCTCTCTTCCTCTCTCCCCTTTCATTTTTAGCTCTGCCTCTCTCTCCTAATCTCTCTATCTCTCTCTCCCTCACTCTTTCTCGCTCTATCTCTCTCTTCCCTTTCTCTCCCTCCCTCTCTCTCCCTCCCTCACTCTTTCTCCCTCCCTCTCACTCCCTCTCTCTCTCCCTCCCTCTCTATATTTCTCCATCTCTATCTCTCTCTCCATCTCTCTTTCTCCCTTCCTCTCTCTCTTTCTTTCCATATCTCTCTCCCTTTCTCCCACCCCGTCTCCCTATGCCTCCCTCTCACCCTCTCTCCCCCTCCCTCTCCTTCCTTCTCTCTCTCATTTTTTATCTCTCGCTCCATTTTCACTCTCTCTCATCTCTCTCTCTCTACCCCTCTCCCTTTCTCTTTGTGGCATCCCTACCTCCCTTATCGATTACCTAAAAGTCGTGGCTAGGTGCATCACGGTTTAGAGACTGACGTCTCAAATTTACTCCCATACATCATACACAATGTATTGAATATCATTACAAAAGTTACAAATTAATGTAGGTATTATTACAAGCAAAAGTGAATCCTATAGTTCTCATGTCACACACGAGGCCTTTTCTAGAGAGGAACCAACGACTTTATTATCGGCATTATTATCGTCTTTACCTGTCATAGCATGAAATAAATACGGAGTGAGCTAAAGCTTAGTAAATAGGGTGATGCACGTGATATGCAATGATTTCCGACTCCCTTACTTTGATTATCAATTTTTAATTCGAGTATCCTAGGTATTAGCGACTTCGCTCTATTTTCATATCTCGATGATTGTTGAATCACCTATAGCCTAATAATGAAATTACCCTTCATTGTAGCCTCGATTAGCGGGATTATCCATCGCTTACTAGATATAGTCACACAACTTAGTCACATAGAATAGAGCACGCACACAACTTTAGTGCTAATACCCATTTAATTCTAATTAGGTTACCAAACCTATCCAATTCAATCCGATTCGGTTACCAAACCTCATCGTTTCTAACTCAAATATTTTTCCCAATTCCCCATATGCATATGATGCACGTGATGTATCATGAACCATATTCCACCAAGGCATGGGTTCTAAACCCATCGATTCCATACCATCGGGATCACATAAAGAATTCAAGACCTACCTCATAGGGTTAATCCATTTCAGTTTTGAGTCCTAGGAATACGTCGAAGCGTATTTGTAGTGGGTTTTCCTTTCTAATCCGAATTTGGGCCTTAAAAGCCGAACTTCATTTTTTTCTTTTATTGTATCTAGGTCTTAATGATTGTCTTACACTCTTACCTTTCCACATTTTATTTCATATTTATTTAGGTGTCTTTGGGCCATTTCTTTTGGAGTTTGGTGTTTGGGACTCAATTTGTAAAAAGTCGAGTTTAGACCTAGTGTTTCCTAATCTAAATCGAAATTTCTATTTTTCTTAGAATCTAACCTTTCTACACTTTATTTTATACTTATTTAGGTATATTTAAACCATTTATTCGTAAATAGGATGAATGAAACTCAAAACCTAAATTTTAGGGTGTTTGGCCAAATGGGTCCAAAAAGGGCAAAGGTTTGCCTTTTGTTCCTAAGTCATTTCTTTCCATCCTAACTTACTAAATTATCCTTAAATGGGTTACCTTGGAGGTATAGATCTTTAGATCCATAAACATAAATCCAAACTTGGCCATTTTAGTACCAAGGTCCAATGAGTTTCTTTAGGATATCCAAGCCCATTTTGTTTTAATCCAAGCCCATTCCAAGCCCATATGGTTGTAACCAAACCAACCCATCCACTCATGTATAAACATCCATTCTCATACTTATACATTCCAACAATAAAGTTCACCATGAAATGCACATCAAAACAACCATACTAGATCCTTCATTTATTAGCATTCCAAGTGTCAACAATTTATGGTAAAATAAGGTCCAATGATGGGACTAAATGGGAGGCAAGTTGACAATTTAAAAATCAAAGTGGGCTAGGTTTCACAATTTAGAAAAAGGTGGTAGATTTGGTGTCAAATCAAGAACTAAATATGGGAACTAAAATGGTAACTAAACTAACTAACCAACTTTCTTATCTCATTTGGTTCGCTGAAAATTCGACCATGCACCTTGTTTGGGACATTCTTTCACTTGCATGGTCATTTTAAATATAACATTATGGAAAATAAATCATGGCTAGTTAAATTTCTAAAAAGGTTATTCCTATGAACACTTCCACAAACATTAAATATTCTAACACCACAAATATAAAAGAAATGGCAAATAATTTACACTCACATAACTATGGATCTTCCTGGAGATATTTTTCCCAAGAATCCACATTTGTTGCATGCCAAAATAAAATAAATTTTTTTTAGTATGTATAGCTAGGTTAAGGAGTTACACGGGGTTACACTCTCCCCTCTTCACCTATCTCTCTCACTCCCTCTCTATATCCCTCTCTCTATCTCTCTCTTCCTCTCTCTCCCTCTGTATCCCTTTGCCTTACCCTATCTCACTCTATATCACCCTCTCTCCTTCCTCTCCCTCCCTTACTCTACCTTTGTCTCTCTCTCCCTCTCTTACTTCATATCACCCTCTCTCTCCCTCTCTCTCTCTCTCCCATCTATCCCACTCACTCCTTCTCTCTCCCTCTCTCATTCCCTAATGCCATCCCCTTCTCCCTCTCTCCCTCTCTCTCCCTATCCTTCTCCCTCCCTTTCTCCCCCTCTCTTGCTTACTCTCTCTCTCTCTCCCTTCCTCTCTCTCCCTCTCCCTCTCTCTTTCTTCCTCCATCTTCCTCCCTGTCTCTCTGCTCTCTCCTAAAAGGGGGAGAGAGAAGCGAGAGAGTGAGGGAGGGAGATTGGGAGAGAAAGAAGGAGAGAGGGATAGGGAAAGAGTGAGGGAGAGAGAAAAGGAGCGAGTGAGAGAGAGAGAGAGAGAGAGCGAGGGAGAGAGAAAGAAAGAGAAGAATAGTAAGAAAAGAGATGGAGAGAGAGAGGGAGGGAGAGGGAGAGAAAATAAGAGAGATAAAGAGTGGAGAGAGAGAGAGGATAGAAGAGGATGAGAGAGAAGGAGAGAAAGGGATAGTTGAAGAAAGAAGGAATGGAGGAATGAGAGAGGCAGAGAGAGATAGATGAGTAAAGAGGAAAAGGAAGAGGGAGAGAGGGTGGGAGAAAAAGAGAAAGAGTGAGCAACAAAGAGTAAGGGAGAGAGGGAGAGGAAAACAAAGAGGAAGAACTAGAGAGAGGGATAGGGAGAGAGAGAAAGGGATAAAGAGAGTGAGGGAGAAAAGGAGAAAGAGAGGGGGAGAGAGATAGGGAAAATAGGGGGATAGAGAGAAAGAAAGGGAGAGAGAGATGGAGAGAGAAAGGGAGATGGAGTGAGAGAGGTAGTTAGGAAGAGAGAGGGATAAAGAGAAGAGAGAGAGAGAGAGGGAGAATGAGAGAGGGAGAGGGGAGAGAGAGGAAAAGAAAGAGGGAAAGAGAGGGAAAAGAAGTGAAAATAAGGGAAGGGAGGAGAGAGTAAGAGAGAGGGAGAGAGGGGGAGAGAGAGATATAGAGGGAGGGAGAAAGAGAGGAAGAGATGGATAGGGAGAGAGAGAGTGAAAGAGGGAAGAGAGGGAGAGAGAGAGGAGAGGTGGGGGTGGAAAGTGAGAGGAAGAGGATGAGGGGGAAAGGAGAGGTGGAGAGGGTGAGAGAGAGGGAATATAAAAGGGAGAGAGATAAGGAGGAGAGGGAGAGAGAGGGGAGAGTGGGAGAGCGAGTGAAAAAGAGAGAGAAATAGAGGAAAGGATAGGGAGAGGGAGGGGAGAGAGGAAGAGAGGGAATGAAGAAAGAGAGAGATAGAGAGACTGAGAGGGAGGAGAGAGAGGGAGCAAATGAATGAGAGAGGGAAAATGAGAGGGAGAGGAAGAGGAAGTGAGAGAGAAGGGAGAGAGAGAGGGAGTGAGGTAGAGAAAGGGGAGAGAGAGCGAATCGAGAGAGATAGAGAGGGAGAGTGAGAGAGGGAGGGGAAGAGAATGAAGAAGGAAAGGAGAGATGGGGAGAGAGTGGGAGAGAGAGGAGGTGAGAGTAGTAGAGAGATGAAGGGAGTGTGATAAGAAGAGAGAGGGATGAAGGGAGAGAAAAAGAGAGTAGAGATAGAGAGAGGGAGAGGGAAAGGGAGAGAGGGAGAGACGAAAAGAGAGGAAGAGGGAGAGGAGAGAGGTGGAGAAAGAGAGAGCGAGAGAGGGAGGGATAAAAAGAGAGAGTCGAGCGAGAAGAGAGCGGGAGAGAGAGAAATGGAATGGGAGAAAGAGGTAGAGGAGAGAGAGAGTAAGAGGGAGGGAGAGGCGAGAGAGAGGGAGAAAGTGAGAGGGAGTGAGGGAGAGAGAGGGAGAAGGAGAGAGAGTGAGAGAGAGGGGGAGAAAGAGACAATAGAGAGAGATAGAGAGAGAGGAGAGAAAGAGTGTGAGAGAGAGGTATGGAGAGAAAAGAGAGAGGGAGGGAGAGGAGAGAGGGACGAGAGGGATGAAGAAGGAGAGAGAAAGGGAAAAGAGATGGGGAGAGAGGGAAAGGAAGGGAGAGAGAGTGAGAGAAAAGGAGAGAGGGAGAGAGAAAGAGAAGGATAAAGAGATAAAGAGGGTGAAAGGGAGGGAGGGAGGAGAGAGTGAGGGGGAAAGAAAGAGAGAGAAAGGAGAAGTGAGAGAGGGGGAAAAAGGGAGGGAGAGGGAAAAGGGAGAGGGAGACACTAGAGAGGGAGTGAGAGGAGAAGCACAGAGAGAGGAAGAGCGAGGAGCATCAGAGAGGGTGAAAGAGTTAGAGGGAGAGAAAGTGAGGGAGAGAGGCAAAAGGAGAGGAAGTGTAAGAGAGAAGGGAAAAGAGAGAGGGAGAGATGGAGAGAAAAAAGGAGGGAGAAAGATGGACGAGGGAGAGAGCAAGATGGAGATATGGTGAGAGAAAGAGTTGGAGAGAGAGAAGGATAAATAGTAAGAGATAGAGGAAGATAGGGAAAAGTGGAGAGAGAGAGAGAGGAAAAGGGAGAGATATGGAGGAATAGAAAGAGAGATAGAAGCGAAAGACAGATAAGGGGAGAGAAGGAAAGAGAGTGGGAGAGAGAGAGAGATGGAGAACGTGAGAGATAGTGATAAAGAGAGAGAGAGAGAGAGAGAGTGAGAGAGAGGGAGAGAATGGGAGAGAGAGAGGAATAAAGGAGAGACTAGGAAAGAGGGAGAGAGAGGGTGGAGGAAAGAGGGAAAGAGGTGGATGAGCGGTAGAGATAGAGAAAGGGGAAGGGGGAGAGAATGAGGGGGAGAGATAGAGAGAGGGAAGAAGAGAGTGCGAGAGGGAGAGATAGGGATAGAGAAAGGGTAGAGGGAGAGGGAGAGGGAGAGGGAGAGGGAGAGGTAGAGAGGGAGAGGGAGAGACAAAGAGAGGGAGGGATAGGGGAAAGAGAGAGAGAGGGTATGAGAGAGGAAGAGACAAAGGGACGGAGGGGGAAAGATAGAAGGGAGAGAGAGGGAGAGAGAGGGAGAGTGAGAGTGAGGGAGAAAGAAAGCAAGATAGAGAGTGGGAAAAGGGAGAGGGAGAGAGAAAGGGAGGGAGTTATAGATAGTATGAGAGAGAAAGAGAGAGAAACAGAGTGAGAAATAGAGAGAAAGAATAGAGAGAGATAAAAAGAGAGAAGGAGAGGAAGTGAGAGGTAGGGATTAATACGAGAGGAAGCGAGAGGGAGAAAGACTCAGAATGGTTAAGGGATAAATAGAGAGGAAGGGAGAGCGAGGGGAGGGAAATGAGGAGAGGGGGAGAGAGAATGGGAGGGAGAGAGAAAAGAGGGAAAAAGAGAGAAAAGAGAGAGAGAGAGTGAGAGAGAGGGATAGGAAGATATAGAGAGGGAAAGAGGGAGAGAGAGGGAGAGAAGGGGAAGAAGGAGAAGGAGAGATAGAGGGAGAGGAAGAGAGGGAGAGAGAGAGAGGGAGGGGATAGAGAGGGAAAGAAAGGGAGAGGGAGAGAGGGAGAAAGATGGAGGGAAGGATAGAGAGAGTGAGAGATAAGATAGGAGAAAGAGAGAGGAAGAGAGGGGGAAAGAGAGAGAAAGGGAGAAGGAGAGAGAGTATGAGAGACTAGGTGGGAGAGAGAGAGGGAGAGAAAGGGCGAGGGAGAGAGAGGGAGAGAGGGAGAGAGATAGAGAGAAGGTGAGAGAGAGTGAGAGATAGGGTGGGAGAGAGAGAGGGAGAGGGAGAGATAGTGAGTGGGAGGGAGATAGAGGGGTTGAGGGAGAGAGCTAGATTGTGAGAGGGAGAGAATGGAAACACGAGAGAGAGTGGGGGAAGAGAGAGAAGACGGATGGGTAGGAGAGAGAGAGACGGAATAGATAAAGGGAAGAGAGGGAGAAACAAGGCGAGATAGAGATAGGGAAAGAGGGTAAGTGGGAGAGAGAGGGAGATTGAGAGAGAAAGGGAAAGAGTGAGAGGCATTATGAGAGAGAGGAGAGAAGGAGTGTGAGAAAAAGAGAGATGAAAAGTTAGAAAGAAGAGAGAAAAAGAGAGAGAAGGAGAGGGAGTTAGAGGAATAGAGAGGGGGAGAGAGGAGGAAAGACTAAGAATGAGAGAGGGACAACGAGAGAGTAGGGGGAGGGAAAAGGGGAGAGAGGGAGAGAGGGAGGGAGAGATAGAGGGAGTGAGAGGGAGAGACGAGAGAGGGAGAGGGAGGGAGGAGAGATGAGAGGGAGAGAGAGAGAGAGTAAGAGAAAGGTAGAATGGAAGGTATAGAAAGGGAAAGGGGAGAAAGAGAGGTAGAGAGAGATATAAAGATATAGGAGAGGGACAAAAAGGGAGGGAGGGAAAAGATGAGAGGGGAAGAGAAAAGGGAGAGAGAGAGAGGAAGAGAGAGGGAGAGAAAGTGGGAGGAGGGGGAGAGAGGGGAGAATGAGATGGGAGGAAGTGAGAGGGGTAGGGGGAGAGAGGGAGCGAGATGGAGGGTAGGATAGAGAGTGTGAGAGATAGGGTTGGAGAGAGAGATAGGAAGAAAGAGGGAAAAGAGTGGAAGGGATGGAGGAGAGAGTAGGAGATAGAAAGACAAAAAGAGAGAGTGAGAGACTATGTAGGAGATAGAGAGGGATAGATAATGGGAGGAAAGGATGGAGGGAAGGAGGGAGAGAGGGAGAGAGTTAGAGGGAGAGAAAGGGAAAGAGAGAGGGAAAGGGGAGAGAGGGAGAAAGGTGTTAGTGGGAGAGAGAGAGAGGGAGAGAGTGAGATAGAGGGGTAGAGGGAGAAGGATGAGGGAGAGGGAAATTGTTAAGAGGATGGAGAAAAGGAGTAGGGTAGAGGGAGAGAGACAATGAGAGAGGGAGAGAGTGAGGGGAGTGTGAGATAGAGCAGGAGAGGGAGGGAGGGAGATAGAGGGTGAAAGGGATAGTGATAGCAAGGAGGAATGAGGTAGATGGATATGGAGAGAGATAGATAGAGGGAGGGAGAGAAAGGGAAAGAGAGAGGGGCGAAAGGGAGAGGGATGAGAGGGAGAGAAAGAGAGAGAGGGGTGGTTTAGAGAGAGAGATAAAGAGTGGTGATAAGAGTGAGGGAGAGAGAGGGAAATAGGGAGAGAAGTAGTAAGAGAGATAAAGAGATAGGAGGAGTGAGATAGAGTGTGTGAGAAAAGGAGTGAGAAAGGGAAAGATAGAGGGAGAGGATGAGAGAAGGAGAGAGAGAGAAGGAGAGAGATTATGAGAGAGACAGGGAGATCGTGAGAGGGAAAGAGGGTGAGAGGGGAAAGAGACGGAGTGAGAGAGAGAGGAAAGAGGGAGAAAAAGAAAGGAAAGAAGGAGAGACATTGAGAGTAAGAGGGAGAGAGGAATAGAGAGGGAGATAGAGGGAAAAAGGTTGAGAGAGAGGGAGTAGAAGAGGGATATGGAGAGAGAGGGAGAGAGGAAGGGAAATAGTGCGAGTGAGAGGGAGAGAGGGAAAGAGGAAGAGAGGGAGGGAAAGAGGAAGAGAGGGAGGGAAAAAGGGGGAGAGGGAGAGATTAAGAGAAAGGTAGAATGAGAGATAAAGAGAGGGAAAGAGGGAGAGGGACAAGGAGAAAGGGAGAGAGAGGGAGAGATAAGGAAATGGGTGAGAGAGGGAGAGTGAGAGGGAGAGAGAGTGGGAGGGAAAGATAGAAAGAGAGAAAGAATGATAAAGAGATGGTAAGAGTGAGAAGGAGAGGGAGAGGGAATGAGAGAGGAAAGGAGAGAGTGGGAGAGAGAGAGGAAAAGAGAGGGAGAGAGAGGGAGAGATGGAAATGAGAGGGAGAGAAAGGGAGAGAGAAGGGAGAGAGGGAAGGAGATAGAGTGAGGGAGAGAGTGAGGGAAAGGGAGAGTAGGAGAGAGGTAGCGAAAGAGGGAGAGACAGAGAGAGGAAAGAGTGAGAGGGAGAGGGAGAGAGAGAGAGAATGAGAGAGGAAAGGAGAGAGTGGGAGAGAGAGAGAGATGGAGAGGGAGTGGAAATGAGAGGGAGAAAATGGAAAGAGAAAGGGGAGAGGGAAGGTGATAGAGTGACGGAGAGAGTGAGGGAAAAGGAGAGTAGGAGAGTAGCGACGAGAGAGGGAGAGACGAGAGAGAGGGAAAGAGTAAAAAGGAGAGGGAGAGACAGAGAGAGAGGAGAGAGGGAGAGGGAGAGAAGCAAATAGAAGGAGAAATAGGGGGAGGGAGAGTAGGTGAGTGAGGGACAGAGAGGAAAAAAGGAGTGTAGGAGAGAGAGATAGAAGGAGAGAGAGAGGAGAAAATGGAGAGAGGGATACATAAGGGAGGGAGAGAGGGATAGAGGGAGAGATAATGGAGGAGAGAGAGAGATATTGAGAAGGAGAGAGAGAGATGGAAGAGAGAGGGAGAGAGATAGAGGGTGGGAGAGTGATTGAGGGAGGGAGAGGGAGGGATAGAGAGAGATAAAGGGAAAAAGAGTGGATGAGAGAGAGGGAGAGAGAGATAAAGAGGGAAAGAGATAGAAGGGGGATAAGAGAGAGGGAGAGAGATAAAGGGAGAGAGGGAGAGGGAGGAAGGGATAGAGAAGGAGAGGGAGGGAGCAAGAAAGAATGACGAGGGATAGGGAGAGGGAAAGCGGGAGAGGGAGGGAGGGAGGGAAAGAGAGAGGGAGAGAGAGAGAGAGGGAGAAGTAGAGGGAGGAAGGCTAAGAGGAAGAGAGGGATATAGATGGAGGGAGGGAGAGAGCGAGAAGGTTGAAGAGAAAGTGAGAGAAGGAGAGAATGAGAGGGAGAAAGGAAGAAAGAGAAAGAGAAAAGGGAGATAGAGAGGGAGAGAGAGGTAGAGAGAGGGAGAGTGAGGTGGAGAGGAAGAGAGTGAGATTGAGAGATGAAAAGGGAGAGGTTGGGGAGAGAGGAAGGTGAGAGAGTGAGCGAAGGAGAGAGAGGGAGCTAGAGGCTAGAGGGATAGGGTGAGAGAGAGAGGGAGAGGGATAGAGTGAGGGAGAAACAAAGTGAGAGAGGAAGAGATAAAGATGGATAGGGAGAAAGGGAGAGTAGGGGAGAGAGAAGGGAAACGAGATGGAGAGAGATTGAGAAAGAGGAAGAGAGATGAAGATAGAAAGCTAGAGAGAGAGGGAGAGTGTGAGAAGGAGAGAGGCTGAGATTGGGAGAGGTTGATAAAGGGCGTGTGAGGTAGAGACGAGAGAGAGAGGGTAAGAGTGTGGGAGAGAGAGAGGGAGAGAGGGTGAGGGAGAGAGGTAGAAGGAGGTAAAGAGAGGAAGAGGGAGAGTTCAATGAGATGGAGAGAAGGAGAGGGAGGGAGGAGAGAGAAAAAGGTGGGAAAATGAGATGGAAAGAGGGAGATGGAGCAAGAGAAGGAGAAGGAGAGGGGGAGAGGGAGAGGGAGCGAGAGAGAGAAAGAGAGAAAATGAAAGAGAGGGATAGACTAGGCAAGAGAAGGAGAGAGAGAGAGGAAGAGAGAGGGAAAGAAGGAGAGAGAGGGAGAGGGAGGGAGAAGAGATGGAGAGAGAGGGAGAGGGAGGGAGAGAGGGAGGGAGGGAAGGAGGAGAGAGGGAGGGAGGGAGAGATAGAGAGATAGGGTGATTGAGATAGTGAGAGAGGGAGTGAGGGAGATAAAAAGAGGGGAAGAGATAAAAAAGGTGTGTGAGAGAGAGGGAGAGAGAGAGAGGGAGAGAGAGGAAGTGAGGGAGAGGGATAAAAGAGGGGAAGAGGGTGAGAGAGAGCATGGGATAGAGAGGGAGGGAGAGAGTGATGGTGAAAGAGGGAGAAAAAGAGAGAGGAAGAGGGAGGGACGAGAGAGAGAAAGGAAGAGAGGGAGAGAAAGAGGGAGAGAGAGGGAGAGAGAGAGATGGAGAGTGGGAAAGAGAGGGGGAGGAAAGAGGGAGAGAGAGAGAGGGATAGAGAGAGGGTGAGGGAGGAAGAGAGATATAGAGAAAGGATAAGAGAGAGAGAAAGAGGGAGAGGAAGGAGAGGGAGAGAGAAATAGAGAGTAGAGTAGTAAGAGAGAGACGAGGGAGGTAGAGAGAGACAGAGGGAGAAGAGAGAGAGAGAGAGGTAGAGCAATAGGAAGGAGAGAAAAGGAGAGAAGGGAGACAGAGTGAGAGAGGAAGAGAGGGGGAGAGAGGGAGAGAGGGAGAGAAAGAGAGGGAGAGAAGAGAGAGAGAGAGAGAGGAGGGAGAGAGAATGGGTGAGGGAGAGGAATAAATAAAGGGAGGAGAGAGGGAGAGGGAGAGAAAGGAGGGATAGAGGAGAAGGACATAGAGGGAGAAGGAAAGAGTGGGAGAGAGGAAAGAAGGGAGAGGGACGAAGGGAAAGGGAGATGGAGAGGGAGATAGAGGGAGAGTATGGGATAGAGTAGGATGGGAGAAGAAGAGGAAGAAAGAGGGAGAAATAGGGGGAGGTAGAAGAGGGAAAGAGGGAGAAAGAGGGATAGAAAGGAAGAGATTGAGAGGGAAAGAGGAGCGAGAGAGAGAGGGAGAGAGGAAGCCTAGGAGATATAGGGGGAGAGAGAGGAATGGAAGGACATAGAGAAAGAGGGAGGGGTAAGGAAGAAGGGAGAGATAGGGAGAGTGAAAGGGATAGAGAGAGGGTTGTAGAGAGGGAGAGGGAGAGTGAAAGGGAGAGAGAGGGGGTTGTTGAGAGGGAGAGGGAGAGAGAAAGGGGGAAGGAGAAAGGGAGAGATAGATAGAGTGAAAAGGGAGAATAAGAGAGGGACTAGGAGAATGAAAGAGATAGCAAGAAAGGGAGAGGATGAAAGAGGGAGAGAAAAAGAGAGGGAGAGAGGGAGAGGTCGCGAGAGGGGAAGAGAAAGAAAGAGGGAGAAAAGGAGAGAGAGAAAGAAAGAAAATGACAAAGAGGGAGAGAGGGGGAGAGAATGGAAGAAATGAAAGGAGAGAGAAGGAGACGGAGACAAAAAGGGAGAGAGTGAATGAGTGAGGGAGAGAGAGGGAAGGGAAGGAGAGAGAGGGAGAGAGAAAGAGAGAGGGAGAGGAAGTGGAGACCGAAAAGATGAAGGAGAACGAGAGAGTGGGAGAGCGAGAGATAGAGGAAGAGAGGAAGAAGGAGAGAGAAGGACAAAGGGAGAGGGAAGGAGAGAGGGAAAGAAGGTGATAAGAAGAGAAGGAAAGGGAGAGAAAGGGAGAGGAAGAAAGATGGAGAGCAAGAGACAAAGGGATCAAGGAGAGAGAGAGAGGAAAAAAGTTAGAGAAGGAGAGGGAGCGAAAGAGAAGAGAGAGAAATTGAGAAGGGAGGGACTAGGAGAGTGGGAGAGAGGGGAAGAGAGATGGAGAGAGAAAGCGAGAGGGACATAAAGAAGGAGAGAAGGAAAGGAGAGAGAGGAAAACGAGAGATGGAGGGATAGTGGTGGAAGAAAGGAAAGAAGCGAGGCAGAGAGAGGGAGAGGGAGTGATGGAGATATTGAGAAGGAGATAGTAAGAGAGAGGGAGAGAGAATTATCGCTACCCGACATAGGATGAGACTCGAAAAAATTGAAGATTTTCTATTTATTGAGCTATTTATGAGTTTGGAGTCGCCAACTAGTATTGAAGGAACTAGAAACCTAAAATCGACACCTGGTTCGGAGATTGTAAGACTAGGAGTTGGTTACACTTTGGGAAGATATTGATCACCCAAAGACACCCTTTCCTAAGAAAGGTACCATGTCCGGTTCAGTACTAAATTCATCTCCTAAAATATTTTATTTATGTCAAATTATCTTATTTTTTTGTTTTAAAGCTTTAATTTTCCAAGTCAAAAAATATTTTTTATTTTTTAAGTGTGGCATCGTATTGAAATGATCATTCGACCCCTTCATCGAAAGATACGCTAGTTCAAACATCGAATTCACTTTCTTTTTTTTTAGTCTTGACACAACCAACGTGTTGAAGAACATCTTAGTCATCAATTTTTTTTTATAAAAAAATTATCATCGATCCTTACAAAAATATAGGAGACTTGACAATTATCTACTTATTGATTACTTAATCTAATTATTGACATTTTAGGAAAAATTTCATCGATCCCTAAGAAATTAGGAGACTCGACAATTCCCTCACCTATTAACTATTAATCTAATTTTGAAACAAAAGTCTTAATAAAAAGCATTACTTTTTTTTACTTATTTTTCATTTTTATTTTTATTTTTTAATAGAAAAAAATCATCATCATTTCCTAAAAATAAAGAGACTCGATAATTCATCTATCATTTAGTTATCTAAATTAATTGAGAAAATTAAAATTAACGAGGTAGCATAAAAAAGAATACATATAAAAAAATCAATTAAACAAGACGTAAGCATACATAAATAAAATTCAATATAAATTATCTTAAGTAAAATAACAACATGAATAAATAAAAATAAAACAAACTACATAACACATTTTTTGGATAGTGGGCTTGTTGGAGGTCCGGCCCAATGGGTGGCCTAGACAATCTAACCACGATTATTTTCTCCTTGGGTTGGATTAGATCCATGACTTCGGACTAAAGTCGAACTGAAACTCAATGGGTTAGTATTTCTTTGGACAAAAACAAAACCCACAAACCAAAATGAAATTCTTTTTTGTTTCTTTTCTTTTTTTCGATCAAGCACGTCTCATCGCTCTTATTTTTGTGTTTTTATTAATGATTCATTCTTTTAACCCGACTCGCTAAATTCATCATCAAAATCCAACAAAATGTACATATGTTTTCATTGCTTCCCATGCTACCTTACATGTATTTATTAAAAAAAAATACAAAAACAAAATAGGAATAATAGCTTCAAAGCAACGATATTGTGACAATGACAAAGTCACTATTTTAACTAAACAAAGCTAATATATATATATATATACATGCATATATACATGAAAATTAAAAAAAAAGGGTTTAGGGAATTTCTTACGTAATTTGAATGAAAATAAGGAACTTAAATGAATCTAGAACTATTAGAAGAGCTCATTACCGGCCAAAATTTCTTCGTATTTTTAATTGTGATCGACCATCCTCTATTTCAGACTTCTCCTACTTCTAGCTACCGCCTTTTTCGCTTCCTTTCTTTTCTTGGTTTGCTCTTTTCCATTTTTTTTCTTTTCTACTTTGTTTCTCGTCTAGTTCGTGCTCTTTGCTTTTTTTTACTACTCTAATCCCTCTCGGTTCTTCTCTTCTCTCCTCTCACTCTCTGTTATACTCTTTCTTTTTTCTTTTTCTTTTCGCTATCGCTCTCTTTCTCTAGTTCTCAATTTTTTTTCTTGTTCCTCCTCTTTATTCTCCTTTTTTTTCTTTAGCTACTACCTATTTATAGCCTTCGAATAATTGTGGAGAGTGGGATGACAATTTGGCGGGGGAAAGATGGCTAATCGTGGGAAGTGAATAATGGAGTTCATGGGGAGAAATAAGAAAAGGGACATCTCGTCGGCAAAGTGGTAGAGAGTGGAGGTCGTGGGGAGTGGAAAAGAAAGAGACGTGTGAGGGTGGAGATGAAGAAGGACATGGCGGTTTCTAAGGAGAAGGATGGCTAATCGTGGGGAGTGAAGAATGGAGGTTATTGGGAGGAAGAAGAAGAGGGATTTTTATAGGGACCGGAGAGTGGAGGTGGAGAGTAAGAGATCATAGGAATTGGAGAGGAAGAGAGACGTGTGAGGAGTGGAGGAATGGTAGTTTGTTATAGTTTATAACAAACTATCGAAACATGCTACTGTTCATTTCCTTTATTAAAGAAGGAGATGAACGAGTAAAATGTATCAAAAAATTCGAGGGCGAATGACAAGTCGTCCATGGCCAAAGTGTCAAGTCCGTCCTATCGTCCACTCTCTCTTCTCATTTAGGTCCTCCTTGATTTTAATCTTTCGACAATTAAGCCCTTCGTAATAATTCTTTTAGTCCCTTTAATTTTAATATTTCTCAATCCCGTCTTAATTTATTTCAATAGTTTCCCCACTTTTTCGGTATTTATAAATTGATCATAATACATTTAAATAAAATTACAATTAAATCCTTAAAATTAAAATTGATCAATTTCTCTCTCTCTCTTTTTTAAATTTTTTTTGTTTTTTAAATTTTTTTCAATTTAATTTTAATAAATAAAAAAATAATAAAATTAAATAAATCCAAGTATTGGGTTATGAAAATTGTCCCATCTTTACAATGCTTATGACATAAAGTTAAATGAAAAATAAAATTTTCAATGACTTTGTATAATAACCTTATAAATAAGAGATTTTTTTTTTTTACCCTTCTTCGAGAAAAATAAATATGCAATTCATAAAAAATTTAAATATGCAAGTATATAAAAAATTAAATATACGAGTACATGGCCATATTCGTTAAAGGTAGCCTCGCCTTAGAAAAAAATAAAAATGCAATAGCCGAACAATTAAACATGTAGTACATAAAAAATTAAATATACAAGTATATGGCCATGTTCGTTAAAGGCGGCCTTCCTTGAAAAAGTTAATATGCAATACATGAAAAATTAAATATAGAGTACATGGCCATGTTCGTTAAAGGCGGCCTGCCTTGAAAAAATAAATATGCATTTATGAAAAATTAAATATGCAGTTCATGGTCGTGTTCGTTAAAGGTGGCTTCATGCTTTGGAAAGCAATTATGCAAAAAATGAAAAATTAAATACACAAGTACATGGCCATGTTTATTAAAGGTGGCTTTCCTTAGAAAAATAAATATGCGAGTACATAACCATGTTCGTTAAAAGCGACCTACCTTGGAAAAATAAATATACAATACATGGTCATGTTTGTTTAAAGGTAGCTCGCCTTGAAAATATATGTAATGATTGCTACGCAATCTTGATTGAAGCAATGAGTTGAATTTGATGATCATACCTGAAAGTGAGAATTGATCATTGATTATTGGGTTTTGCACTTAGGCGAGTGGTCTATTGTGAGGTGACCTTACCTAAAACAAAGTTGACATAATATTTAGTTGAGATACCTATAAGAAACATAGGCTACTCCACTTAACTCCTCTTTGACCTTTCTCTTCGGTTATCAAAGTTTTAATGTTAGACTCGCTATTTGTGATCCGCACTGACTTATGACTTTTGGAAAACTTGGGCTTATCTATTTCTTCGGATGTATATTGAGATAACTCGGTTCTTCTATCCCATTGAAAGCAATAGTCATTCCCTTTTATGATCAACCACTTAATTGACTCTTTGCACTTGATAATATCGTGTTCAATACATGTCTTCTTTCTTTCAACTTTCTTTGTGACTTGAGATCCCATATGCATTTCAAAATGTTTGAGACTTTTGAATTTTGTGAATCCATCCTCCATAAGGAAAGCTAACTAGATTTTAATTGGAGATCTTAGGTTTCGAGTTTAGACACATCCGCATGTGTACTGCAAAAGACTTGTCATGCAAATGCTACGATATGATCAACTTGGTGATATTTTTTTTTCGCATTTATGTTTATGTGAATAATTGGCTTATGAAAGGAGTTCTTTAATTATGAGAAAAAAAGGTGAACTTTTATCCCTCGATAAATTATTATACTTTGGTACCCTGTGTGATTTCACATGACATGTGTCTTGATTTTGACTATCTTTTTTTTTTTTTTTTACAAAATTCTATCACGATCGCTCATAGACTAAGACTCATCTAACTAATAAGTCGCCTTTAGTTAGAAAGGGCTTTCATGGGCACGTAATACAAGTTATGGCATTGGGTTCTTGAAGAACAAGTAATCACGACTCAAATGGTGTTTCGGGGTTTTGTTGACATAGGATCACTTTGCTAAAACATTTGTCTTTTTTCTTTTTTTTGGAAATGCATGATGTTTCGGAATGGGTCTTATAACGCAACACAAAACTCTTTTCCATTTGAGTTTTTTTTTGTGTTTTCTTTTGTGAACGAGAGAATTTGATTTGATCACACTTTTCAATTTGAACTTTTGAGCTTTTTACAAGAAGGCGAGTTATTTAGCAATATTTTTTTTGGGTTTTTTTTTTTGGTTTTTTTTGTTTTTGTTTTTGTTTTGTTTTTTTTTGTTTTGCCCTAGTGTAGGAGTGATCCTAGTCTAGGTTACTATGAAATAAATTAAATGCTCAAAATGGGACTTCGAAAGGAGACTTTATTTTAAGTAAGATAAAATTTTCAAAGATGGTCTTTCCTCATTCTAACGAAAAACTATATAATCTAATGAGTATCATTCTAATAAGCTCCATGATGAGATGATGCTTCGATAGGACGTTTGATTGGGACATATGTCATGTTGCTATCATGAGAGGTTTCAAGCGCTCTATTTTTCGTAAGGTGAGAGTGATTCGTATCGGTATATTTTTTTATGACCAATCATTAGGTTTGCATGACATTTCTCGAGTATCAATTGGATATATCTATTCCCCTCCATTAGACTTGTCATTTTATCTATCTTTGTATTAGCCAAATAGAATGTTGAGTGATTACCTTCCATTTGAAATCTTGACCACTTTGCTTATTCGAAAGTGAATTCCTTTGGTCGATTTGATTTTGAAAGGCTTATGCGACCTAAGTTTCTTCTAGATTCATTGGAGCTTGAGTCTTCTTCTTCTTTTTCTTCTTATATATATAGCAAAGTACTACCATGACATATTAATTATCTTATGTATTAATTTATAAATAGCATTAATAGAGATCATGAGGAAAATGAGAGAAATGAGGGTATTTGAGGTAGAAAAGAGAGAAAACGGGGATGTAAAATAATGCAATGTACATTTTGGCCTAAATTTTGCTTCTTATTTCATGGAGAAAGTGAAAACAACATTTCAAGCATAATACTTCTTCACTGCATCCGAGTTTACAGGCTTAACTATGTTATCTCCATCCATAGTTGCTAATAGAAATGCACCTCTTAAGAAAACTTTCCTGACTACATATGGACCTTCATAATTATGTGACCACTTACTCTTATCCTCTACAAACATTAGCGGAATTTTTCTAAGAACCAAATCTCCATCTCGAAATTATCTTGGTCTAACCTTCTTATCATAAGCTTTAGCCATCCTCATCTCGATACATTTGTGCATGACAAATGGTTGTTAACCTCTTTTCATCGATCAAGTTTAATTGCTTGTATTTGATTTTGGCCCACTTAGTCTCTTCTACTTGTGTTTCCATAAGTATTCTAAAAGAAGGAATCTCCACTTCTAAATGCATCACTACCTCCATACCATAAACCAAAGAGTATGGGGTGGCTCTTGTTGATGTTCGATAGTTGTATGATAAGCATGTAAGGCATATGTAAGCATTTCGTGCTAGTCTTTATATGTGATAACCATCTTTCGTACAATCTTCTTGATGTTTTTTTTTTTACTGTTTCGATCGCCCTATTCATTTTGGGTCTATAGGGTGTTGAGTTCAAATGCTTAATCTTCCAATGTTTACATAGTTACGTGATTGTTCTCCCATTGAAATTTAGAGAATTATTAGTGACCACTACTTTTGGTAAGCCATACTAACAAATCAAATTCTTCTCTATAAATCTTTGGACAACTTTTTGGGTGATGTGGGCATAAGAGGTAGCTTCAACGCATTTGGTAAAGTAGTCAATCACAAACAGGATAAAACGATGGCCATTGCTTGTTTTGGATTGATTGGCCTAATGACGTCTAAACTCCACATAGTGAATGACCAAGAAGATACCATGTTATGCGAGTGGTGCTGGAGGAGTATTGATCTTGTCCCTATAAACTTGGCATTTATGGCATTTTTAAACATACTCAATGCAGTCTCTTTCCATGGTCATCCAAAAATAACCTCACCGTTATATCCGGCGACCCATAGTGTGTCCATTTACATGTGTTGCACTAATTCCTCTATGGACTTCTTCGATTATTTTTTGGACCTCCTTCTCATTTAAGCATATAAGAAGTGTACGATCAAAGCTTCTTTTACACAACACCTTATCATCAAGATAAAAATCTATAGCCATCCCTCTTATAGTTTTTTGATCTATTTTGGATGCTCCTATAGGACACTCTCGACTTTCGATAAAAGTTTTAATATCATGATACCATGACTTCCCATCCACTTCACTTCTATAGCACAACAGTATACGGGTGTGTTTCGAGCTTCAATATAAATAGGTTGTATTCGACCCTTTGATCAAGTTTGGTCATCGAGGCCAAAGTCGCTAATGCATCGGCAAATTGATTTTTCTCCCACCCTAGATAAGGAAATTCAATTTCATCAAACTATCGACTAGCTTGATTAGATAAGTCCGATAGGGTTTCGGTTTTTCATTTTTGGTCCGCCATTTACCCTTTACTTGGCAAATTATTAGCATTGAATTCCTAAGCACTTCGAGTTTCGTGATTCCCCTTTCTTTAGCAGACCTCCAAATCATGTATGCATACCATGAGGATATATTAGCATTGCCCCCATACCATTACCAAATATATTTACGACTCCATTAAAATACATGGTCCATTTCTCATATTTAGACCCAATCGACCCGATCTTAGTAGCCATGATGTTCTCATCGGGAAGATCAAAGTCTAAAGGCTCATAATCTTCAACTAAATTATCTACTAGATGGTCCGCAATTGCATTGCCTTTGATCGATTTTCTTGTCATGTAAACAATATCATATTTTGCCAATAACACTTGCCATCTTGTAATTTCTACTTGACAAATATGGTTTCTCAAAGATTTATTTGAGAGGGTCTATTTTTAAGATCAACCATGTTATGTAATATAGCATATACAATTTGAGCCTTCGAGGCCACTCCATACTAAACTACAATGCATTTTTTCTACTCGTATTGTATCTAGATTCACGATACCGTGAACTTTTTGCTCAAATAGTAGATGGCTTGTTCTTTTCTTTCGGTATCATCTTGTTAACCCAAAATACAACCCATTATTGTCTCAATGATCATCGGATATAAAATCAATGGTCGATCGGGAATAGGCGACACTAATAGAGGAGGGTTACTGTAAATATCACTTGATCTTATCAAAAGTAGTCCGAAAAGCATCATCCAAAGTTCTTAGGTTCTTCTTTCTCTATAATTGAAAGATGGGTTCATAAGTTAATGTAAGTTGGGATATGAATTGAGCTATGTAGTTGAGTCGACCCAAGTATCCTCTAACTTCTCTTTCACTTCTTGGTGATGGCATCATCCGAATAACTTTGACTTTATCGAAATCCACTTCTATTCCTCGATTACTCACAACATAGCCTAATAGCTTTCTTGACTTGACCACGAAGGTGCATTTAGCAGGATTTAACTTCGGGTGATACTTCCATAGTCGATTCAAATAACTTCCTTAAGGTTACAATATGATCATCCCCAAGTTTTGTTTTGGCAATCATATCATCCACATACACTTCAATCTCCTTTTGCATCATATCATAAAATAAGGTGACCATGGCTCTTTAGTAAGTTGCTCTAGCATATTTTCAAGCTGAAAGGCATGACTTTGTAGCAATACAGTTCCCTATGGTGTGATGAATGTGGTTTTATCCATATCTTCCTCTGCCATCTTGACTCGATTATACCTAGAGAATCTATCCATGAAAGAATAAGTTGAATTCTTTGTAGCATTGTCCACTAACATATCGATGTGTGGTAATGGAAAGTCATCTTTAGGACTAGCCTTGTTCAAATTTTAAAAATTGATACACATTTGAATCTTTCCATTCTTCTTTTCTACCACCACGATGTTGGATACCCAAGTTGGGTATTTGACCACTTTCGAAATCCTGTTTCAACTGCTTGATGACCTCTTCCTTTACTTTGACTAGCATATCTGGTCTCATCCTCCTCAATTTCTATTTTATCGGCTTATGCCTAAGTAATAACATGAGTTTGTGCACCACTATATCAATATCCAAATTAGGCATGTCTTCATACGACCATGCAAACACATTGACATAATCATGCAACAAGACAATCAATCTTATCCTTTCATTCTCTCGATATCATCGTCCGAATTTGCAACTCCTTTCTGTCTTTTTCTGTACCCACGTTGATAGTTTCTAATTCCTCCTAATGAGGTTTTATAGATTGTTCCAACAATTTGACGAACTTGGTAAATTCATCTACTTTCTCATCCTCAAACTCTACTTCATCCATTGCAATTAGATTTTCATCAAATTTAGGCCAAGCATACTTGATGCAATTATTTTGAAAATGTAGAAGGTGATCATTTTCTATATCCCTGAAAGTAATGTTTGAATAAAAAGAATGGAAGAGAATGGACACGAAGTTTTGAAGGAAATTCATGATCTCATATTAATATTAAATATAAAGGCTCAACACAAGTTCTTTTCAATATCTTGAGCTACATTATTGAAAGATAAAGATGAAAAAGAAATAAATTATTTAAGCTTATAGACGGGTTGAATCTTTTCCTCGCTCCAGATTGCTTGATCTCCTCACTCGGTGTACCTTCTTTGATCGATTGATCGATCAATGGCATCTCTTCCAACGTGTTAACAATCAATTATGGAAGCATCATAGTTTGGAGAACGACCATTGCCGACTTAGGATGAAGGATCTTCTCGACCGTTGCTTCTTCCTCGATCTCTAGTTGGTTAATGGACGGACAAACTAACGTTTCCCCCAAGTCTGCTAGTTTCCCATTTAGATTGATTACACAAGCTGAATACAGAAACATTATCCGAATGTGAGAAATATAAATCTCCTCATCATTACGTTATCGACCCTCGATTCTAGCCAATCTCTTCTCTTTCTTCTATTTAATGGCTCTCAAGTAATCTTTTCCGGACATTAACTACTCTTAGCATTCCACTATCGAGCTCGTATTGCAACAAAATCCCATATTTCATCGGATATTTTACTACCATCTTTGCAACGTTGAGCACTTCGGTTTTCTCAAAAGGGCATTTTCGGGTACTAATTCCGCATTCACAATCTCAAAAGCATGAAGATTACCATCTTGACTTCCCTCGACCTCAATGTAGGGTATTAACACATTCTTGAATAATGGTAAGGCCTCTTCTACTATCATTGTGACTAGCTTGCCAATTATAACCTTTGATGCAACAATGATGTCACATGCCCGATTGAATAAATCCATGGCCTTCCTAGAAGAATACTATAGGTCTAATATCTAGGTTGATATCAATGTCTCCTATTACTTATCATAGAAACATGTCATAAGCTCTTGCCATCATATTGCTAGGATGCATATGGGAAGCATCCATCGATAGTTGGTCTAGGATGATCTTGGGTAAAAAATTCAAGATAGACCCATTATCAATTAGCACTTTAGCAATCATATGGTCCTTGCATTTGACCATGATATATAATGGCTTTTGTGCCTAGTGCCTTCAGGACCTAATTCATCTTCGATAAATGATAAATAGTTGGTAGCTCTAGATTCTTCCTACCAAATGCTCCATGGTATCTAAAGTGATATCATGAGGGATGTATGCCTCATTCAACACCTTCTACAACACTTTTCGATGTGGTTATGAGCTCATGATTAGTGATAGTAGAGAGATCTTAGCGAGTGTTTTCTTTAGTTGGTCCACCACGTTATAATGACTATCTTCATTACCTTAAGGAACTCGATTTCCTCTTCATCATCTAATGACTTGTTTACCTCTACTATCTTGCTCGAGATCTATTACTTCCTTGTATTTTGCTTTTCTTGACACTTCTAACTCCTTCGGTATATAATAACGTCCACTTCGAGTAAAGCTTGCAACATTGTTACCATTTGACATATTCATAACTAGAGAGTTATGATTAATTGCATTTTAGGGTGAAGCTAGGAAGATCTTTAGTACTATTAGAATCATCCTTGGAGGTCCATTTTTCATTGATTGGTATCGACATAACTCATCATGACTTACCTCCTAAGGCAAGAAAATTCCTATAAATTATTCCTTCGTATCTTCTTAACTTATGGAGTTCCTAGAATCGAGCTATGTAGTTGAGTCGACCCAAGAATCCTCTAACTTGTCTTTCACTTCTTGGTGATGGCATCATCCGAATAGCTTTAACTTTATCATAATCCACTTTCATTCCTCGATTACTCATAACACAACCTAATAGCTTTCTTGACTTGACCCCGAAGGTGCATTTAGCAGGATTTAACTTCAGATGATACTTCCATAGTTGTTCAAATAACTTCCTTAAGGTTACAACATGATCATCCCTAAGTTTTGTTTTGGCAATCATATCATCCACATACACTTCAATCTCCTTTTACATCATATCATAAAATAAGGTGACCATGGCTCTTTGGTAAGTTGCTCCAGCATTTTTCAAGCCGAAAGGCATGACTTTGTAGCAATAACTTCCTTATGGTGTGATGAATGTGGTTTTATCCATATCTTCCTCTCGCCATCTTGATTTGATTATACCTAGAGAATCTACTCATAAAAGAATAAGTTGAATTCTTTGCAGCATTGTCCATGGACATATCGATGTATGGTAATGGAAAGCCATCTTTAGGACTTGCCTTGTTCAAATTTTAAAAATTGAAAGACAAGTTCATAAGGTAATGTAAGTTGGGAGATGAATCGAGCTATGTAGTTGAGTAGACCAAAGAATCCTCTAACTTTTCTTTCACTTCTTGGGGATGGTATCATCCGAATAGCTTAGACTTTATCATAATCCACTTCTATGTCCTCGATTACTCACAACACAAGCCTAATAGCTTGTGTATCTTCTTTACTTGTGGAGTTCCTATAATCAACATAGTTTTCACCTCCTTATGAAATTCCTCACATTTATTGATATCGTATCCCTTCATTTGATGATATCAAAAATACTTGTTCTTGTCATCGCCGACTTGACAATCAACTAGTTTTCTAAGGTAACTAGTTTTGAGATAGAATTGTGTATAACTTGTCCATAGATACCTTCACCTTATTCTCTCCTCGATTGAACTCCACCCCTTCGAGAGTTACCATACTAACATTGTCACTTCCTACGAGCATGACTTGAGAGTGGGTTAGTATTGACATTGGGTGTGCTTGAATCGTCAAAGCTTATCTAGTTATGCTTAATGAGAAACTTCACTTTTCTCTTAAAAGCTAAACAATCTTCAATTGAGTGTCTAGTGATACCGCTATGATATTCGCATTGCTCATTGCTTTTATACTATATGGGAAAGGTGGTCGCACGGGTTCTATAGGAATAGGAACCACTTGTCTTATGTTGACCAGATGGTGAAACAACTCTTTCAAAAAGAATGAAAGGGGTGGTAATGGTTCATAGCTTCTTTGTTGTAGTTATTATTGTAGGTGAACTAGTTGCATGGTGTTTGGTAAAAATTCGAAAGACTATGGGGTGGCCTAACCGAATATGGAGATTGGTTATTTTGGTAAATGGGTGTAGCTGACATGATATTGGGGTTATGAATTTGGTTGGTAGGATAGGTAGTTTTGATTTTGTGTTTGTGGTCTTGTTTGAATGGTGGGAAAGGTGATGGCTATGGAATGTTTTTGGTATGGGGGTTGAAGGTAAAGTGGTGGTTGCCTCGAGTTGTTCCAATGGCTTTGGGGTTTGCAAGTGGCCACTTGATGGACTTCTCCTTCCCTCATTTTGATTCCCATGTTTGTCTTTTTCTCTTGCTCCTCTAGAGATCTTTCCTACTTAGATGGCCGACTCTACTCTTTTGGCAACGACCACTATAACCATGAAATTAGTTGAAGCATTATTGATCAAATACTCAAAGTAAGGTGCCTTAAATGTATTCATAAATATAAAGACTAATTTTGATTCTAGCAATGGTGAATGGATCTATGCGACTACCTCGCGCCATCTCTCGTGCATACTCCTTAATGGTCTTTTTAGCCCTTTTTTCCATTCCTTGAATATCCGATCGATTTGGAACCACCTTCATGTTAAACTTGTATTGTTGGAGAAAAGCCTTAGCTAAATCTTTCCATGTCCTGATCTTGGACCCTTCTAACCTCATATACCAACTCGAGTGCCGATCCATTTAAACTCTCATGAAAGAAGTGTATAAGTAGCTTTTCATCATATACCACTTCTACTATTTTACTGCATTAGACCTTCAAGTGGGTCATACGACACTAGGTTCCAATGTACTTAGCAAAATTTGGCACCTTGAATTTTTTCGGAATGACCACTTCCGGAGCTAAACACAATTCAACAACCTTGACAGGATCATAGACATCTGTCCCCTCTATAGCCTTCAGGCGTTCTTCGATTGTAAATAGTTTATCTATATTTAGCCTTTCTACTACATTGTACTTGGTAGTTTCTTCGGTAGTGTTGTTCATAGTGGGTATGTTAGGCATTTGTGGGACCCGAGGATCCATAGGATAAGCGGATTGTCCGATGGGGTAAGATGTCTCGAGCATGGAATGTCGTTGGTCCCGAGTTGTTTAATGGAACATTAGATGATCCTAGTTGCAAGTTGATTGCTAGGAGAGCCTATGGCATATCATTTTAGACTAGTCCCTTATTCAAATTGAACCCCCATTCATGAACTTCTCTACCATAGTAGTTAGCTAAGCAACATTATTCTTGTGGGTCTCCATTTCTTATTGGTTGGTCTATCCTAACTATGTTCCTTCTTTGTTCTCCATTCATTGACATTTGAGTAAGGTATAGTGGATGCGTGGAGAGAGTCAAGCTTTGATCGGAGTGACCTATGTTTCGAAATCCTAAAAAAAGCTACCAAAAATATGTACAATGAATATATGATGCATGTATGCATGATTTGAACTCGGCTTAGATACCTTTCTTTGTTTGTTGGACATCAAATCATGACATTAATCTTCATTGAGGATAGGTCAGATCAAAGCTTAGTACTCTGGTGAGGCCAATAGAAAACACTATAGATACTTGGGTAATTTCGGGACATATATTTGCCCCTTGTTTTGGTCATAGTCTATCTCCTTGTAGATCCCTTGATATAATTAAACTCATGGAAGACAATACTCAAGAAAATTTGAAACTTGTACTTAGAGTCATTTTTCATTTAAGAAACGAAGGACAATAATTCTTTTTACATAAAGCATTTCCTATACATTGAAATTTGAACTTCTAGTATGATTACAAGAAAGAAAAGTCCTATTACGGGAGATCCTATTCTATTTCACATCATAATCTCAAACCCTCATAAGAAGTAGCACCGATTATAAGTTTTTGAAGTATCTCATATAAAAGTCGAACCTTTTTTCATGTCGGATGTATGCCATCAGCTAAAAGTTCCATAGTGTATCACATTTCCATGGCATAATTCTTTTAATTTTGAGCTTGAAAATGGTATTCCATGGTTCTTGATCCCCATTCAGCCACTTCTCTCCTCAGGATATCTTTTTCTTTTGTGATAGCTTGGATGGCTAATTCATGATCTTTTTGCAAATATAACCATTCTTTCTTGATTGACTCTATCCTTTCTTTTCAATTCTTCCATGCGAGTATTCGGATGGCATATTATGTCAGCTTGAGTCACATTCTTGTCCTCGGGTAGCATCTCTGAATTCTTCTAGGATAGCCTTTTCAATCGTGCGTTTCTTAACCTCGATTTTGAAATCATTCTTCACTCGTTGAAGCTAATCACGAAGTTCTTTGTTTTCCATTTCTAGGGAACTCACGACATGATCTCTAGTATCGAGGCTTTCCTTCAATATTCTCTTTTTTTTTTGTCAATTTTGCCACTTGAGAGTGCAACTTATCATGATAAAGCTCATGTTGAGCGTTTATCTCTTGAAGAACATCCTTCATTATCTCATTTATCAATCGAGACGAACCCTCAAATGATGGCAATTGGTACCCTTTACCCCTAGTTTGTTGCCACTTCAGGTATCCTAATGAAGTTCTCCCATCGACCCTCCTTTTTGGGGTAATAATTCCTCTTGTTTCTCCAAGTAATCTTTGCTTCTCTTAAAAGCTTTCTATAAACTATTGGATTTTCGTAGTATTCGACTAAACCTATAGTTCTCGGGATAAACTCCTCAAAACCTAAATGTCTTAAGAACATGTTTGGATAGTATGTTGATACAACATCGAGCTCTTACTAGTGGTACCCAAGGATGGCTACCACAATAAGCCAAGTAAGATCGAAAGAAAGCATACTATGCCATGCCCTCTAGTGGAATTCTAACTTTTCTAAGCTGAAAAAAATTTCCATCCATGTCATTTTTCCCAACTCATTGAGTGAGTGTCTAGCAAAGTTCTCTAATTTGGAATGTAAATGACATGGTGTGCGAAAGATCCTAGAGGCTTTTCTAGTCACTATGTGGCTAGCCATCAAGACAAATAATAGTGGAACGCAACATCTCAAATGTCCATCTCATTTTTTTCGAATAGAAATTCAAGGATGAAAGTGTTTTTGCCAAGATTGCAGCAACGTGATTAACCTTAAGGGATACCACGCTCTTGAGCACATTGATCACCTCAAAGTCGATCATGCCCTCGGCTGATGGCGATAACACTAACCTATATATAGCCAGTGCTAGGATTTGTGAGTTTGAGACTACTATCTTAATCATGTAGATGTTTTGTGAACTCTAGTTGGAGAAAGTTCCAAAACCATCCTTGGGTCTTACTCCTCATGGTCCGTTGTTTTTCCACGATAGTTGAATCCATTTCGATCAACCTTGCAAAATGTGTTATAGCTCACTCAGGTGGACAATAGAGGTAGACTACCTTTGTTTCAAGAAATGCTAATAAAGTTTCATATTCTTCTAGTGTGGGTGACATATCCATAATTCCAAAAGTGAAGCGAGTGGTAGTTCGGATCCTAGTGCCCTATCATGGCTTGAAAGTAGGAGATCTAAACCTTAATCTTAAGTAATTGAGCTATGTTGACATATACCTTCGAAAATCAAGACTATGTTTAGAAGTAAGCATCTCCCAACAATTAAGGAGTGGTCTCACATTGGCTAGTTTATCGGCGAGTCTAGCTTTCTCTAGTAGTTTCAACATAAAATTCAAAGGCACAATCTCTCTCATCAATTTGGGCTTCACTCGATTTGAGCCTTAAAATCCTCGGCTTCATTTCGATTTGTTCTATCATGATTTATGTGAATGGTAACCTACAAAAGTCATGGTTAGAAAAGATATCATTTGAAAATGATTTGTGTCTTAATGGGTTAACCCTAGTGCATATGATCTAGCTTGTTTGTGGTTTTAGCAAGTTTATCTAATCCTAAAGTCTTTTCAAGTTTCTAGACTTGTCTAAATTACTAGTAGGGTAATCTAGCCTCGTAACCTTATGAATTAAGAGGTAAGGGAATATCCTTCCACCATTTCCTATGGATAGGGTGAGTTTCAGTCTAAACAAGAGCTCCGAAGAGCATCGGTAGACTTTCATCATACTTGCCTCCAGACTTTCTCTATCTAAATCCTAGTAGGGTTTAGCTCAGGTTCGAGCTTTTGTAGGTTTCTTCATGGTGTGTTCAACAATTCAAAGTAAATATCTATCCTAGTTCAAATAAAATGCAATGAGAAAATAAAAATAAATAACAATATTTACAATAACAAAATAAAGGACTTGGAATTTAAAGACTTGAAAAATAAAGGACTTCAAAATAAGACAAATAATAGAGATGAATTCGAAAGACTAAAACTATGGCCTAACTCTAAAGTCCCTATTGGAGTCACCATTCTATCGTTACCCGACATTGAACGAGACTCTCGAAAAATTTAAGATTTTCTATTTATCGATGTTATTTATGAGGTTTGGAGTCATCACCTAGTATTGAAGGAACTAGGAACTTAAAATGGACACTCGGTTCATAGATTTTAAGACAAGAGTTGGTTATGCTTTGGGAAGATATAGATCATCCAAAGACACCCTTTCCTAAGAAAGGTAACATGTCCGGTTTAGTCTTAAATTCATCTTCTAAAGTATTTTATTTATGTCAAATTATTTTTTTTTGTTTTAAAGCTTTAATTTTGCAAGTCCAAAATTATTTTTTATTTTTTGAGCATCGCATTGTATTGAAACCCTTCGTTGGGAGACACGTTAGTTCAAACATCATATCCGCTTTTTTTATTAGTCTTGACACAACCGGCATGTCGAAGAATCATCTTAGTCATCAAATTTTATTTTATATTTTTGGAAAATTGTCATCGGTCCCTAAAAAGAGATAAGAGACTTGACAATTATCTACGTATTGACTACTTAACTAATTATTGACATTTTAGGAAAAATGTCATCAATCCCTAAGAAATTGGGAGACTCGACAATTCCTTCACTTATTAACTATTAATCTAATTTTGAAACAAAATCTTAATAAAAAGCATTAACTATTTTTTTTTCACTTTTTTCATTTTTATATGTTTTTCAATAGAAAAAAAATCATCATCAATTCCCAAAAATAAGGAGACTTGATAATTCATCTATCATTTAGTTTTCTAAATTAATTGAGAAAATTAAAATTCTAAAATTAAAATTTAATTAAAATTAACTAGGTAGCCTAAAAAAAGAATATATATATATAAAAAATCAATTAAACAAGACGTAAGCATACATAAATAAAATTCAATATAAATCATCTAAAGTAAAATAACAACATGAATAAATAAAAATAAAACAAACTAGATAACACATTTTTTTTTTTTTGCACAATGGGCTTGTTGGAGGTTTGGCCCAAAGGGTGGGCTAGACAATCTAACCTTGATTATTTTCTCCTTGTGTTGAATTAGATCCATTACTTCGGACTAAAGCCGAACTAAAACTCAATGGGTTAGTATTTCTTTGGACAAAAACCAAACCCACAAACCAGAATGAAATTCTTTTTTGTTTCTTTTGTTTTTTCGATCAAGCATGTCTATCGCTCTTATTTTCATGTTTTTATGAATGATTCATTCTTTTAACTCGACCGACTAAAATTCATCACCAAAATCCAATGGAATGTACACATGTTTTCATTACTTCCTATGCTACCTTACATGCATTTATTCCCAAAAAAAAAAAACACAAAAACAAAACAGGAACAATAGCTTCAAAGTAGCATAGCGTGATAATGACAAAGTCACTATTTTAACTAAACAAAGCTAAGATATATACATACATGGATATATACATGAATGTTTTTAAAAAAAAAGGTTGAGGGAATTACTTATAGAATTTGAATGAAAATAAGGAACTGAGATGAATTAGAGCCGTTGGAAGAGCTCACTATCGGCCGAAATTCCTCTCTATTTTTGATTGTGATTGATTGTCCTCTCGTTTTAGATTTCTCCTCCTTCTAGCTATTGCCTCTTTTTCTTCTTTTGTTTTCTTAATTTGCTATTTTCCTTTTGTGTTTGTTTTTGCTACTTTGTTTCTCGTCCGATTCGTGCTCTCTAGTTTCTTTTTACTACTTTAATCCCTCTCGGTTCTTCTCTTATCTCCTCTCACTCTCTGTTATAATCTTTTTCTTTCTTTTCTTTTGTGCTATCTGCTCTCCCTCTCTATTTGTTCTCGATTTTTTTTACTCGTTCCCTCCTCTTTATTCTCCTTTTTTTTCTTTAGCTACTACCTATTTATAGGCTTCAAATAACTATAGAGATTGGGATGAAAATTTGTCATGGGAAGGATGGCTGATCATGGGAAGTGAAAAGTGGAGGTTGTAGGGAGAAAGAAGAAAAGGGCATCTGTCGACAAAGTGGTAGAGAGTGGAGGTCGTAGGGAGTGGAAAAGCAAGGGACGTGTGAGGGTGGAGAGGAAGAAGGGCATGATAGTTTGTAAGGGGAAGGATAGTTGATCATTGGGAGGGAAGAGTGGAGGTCGTAGGGAGGAAGAAGAAGAGGGATTTCGTAGGGAGTAGAGAGTGGAGGTGGAGAGTAAGAGATCATGGGAATTGGAGAGGAAGAGAGACGTATGAGGAGTGGAGGAATGGCGAGTTTATTACGGTTTGTAACAAACTACCGGATCATGTTACTATTCATTTCCTTCATTGAAGAAGGAGATGAATAGTAAAATGTATCAAAAAAATTGAGGGCAAACGACGAGTCAACCATGGCCAAAGTGTCAAGTACGTCTTGTTGTTCACTCTCTCTTCTCATTTAGGTCCTCCTTGATTTTAATTTTTCTACAATTAAGCCCTCTATAATAATTCTTTTAGTCCCTTTAATTTTAATTGTTCTCAATCCTATCTTAATTTATTTCAATAATTTCACCACTTTTTTAGTATTTATAAATTGACCCATAATACTTTTAAATAAAATAACAATTAAATCCTTAAAAGTAAAATTGATCAATCTCTCTCTCTCTCTCTCTCTCTCTCTTTGAAGTTTTTTTTTCTTATTTTTTTAATTTAATTTTAATAAGTAATAAAATAATAAAATAAAATTATCCTAAATATTGGGTTATGACACGAATGATAAAGTTAAAAAAAGGGAGAGGAGAGGGAAAGAGAGAGGGAGAGAGGGAGAGATGGTGAGAGAGAGAGAGAGAGGGAAAGAGAGAGGGAGAGAGGGTGAGAGAGAGAGGGAGAGGGAAAGAGAGAAGGAGAGAGTGTGAGAGAGAGAGAGGGAGAGGGAGGGAGAATGAGGGAGGGAGAGATGGATAATGGGATAGAAAGATGGTGATACATAGGGAGAGGGAGATAAAGGGAGAGGGAGAGGGAGGGAGGGAGAGATAGATAATGGATTAGAGAGATGGTGATACAAGGAGAGAGGGAGAGGGAGGGAGAGGGAGAGG
This sequence comes from Dovyalis caffra, assembly GCA_963924115.1. Lineage (NCBI taxonomy): Eukaryota > Viridiplantae > Streptophyta > Magnoliopsida > Malpighiales > Salicaceae > Dovyalis > Dovyalis caffra. The sequence goes on along the minus strand of CAWUPB010000740.1, from coordinate 33,397 downwards.
GGAGAGGGAGGGAGAGAGAGAGAGAGGGAAGGCACGGAGAGATAGAGAGAAGAAAGGGAGAGGTAGGGGGAGAGACAAAGCGAGAAGGATAGGGAGTGACGAGGGAGGAGAGAGAAAAAAAGAAGAGAGAGGGGAGAGGGGAGAGAGGGTGAGAAGGAGAGAGTAGGAGACAAAGTGGAGAGATAGAGGAAGGAAAAGAGAGGTAGAGAAAAAGAAAGGGAGAGAGGGAGACAAAGAGTGAGAGAGGGAAAGAGGTAGATAAAGAGGGAGAGAGGGAGGAGGAAAGAGTGTAAGATGGGGAGATGAGGAGAGGGAAAGATAGAGAGAGATGGTGGAGAGTGAGAGCGAGAGACGAGAGAGAGAGTGGTAGAGTGAGAGATAAAGAGAGAGAGAGGAGGGAGAGAGAGGGAGAGATAGAGATTAAGAGAGAGGGAGAGGAAGGGAGAGGGAGAGATAGAGAGAGAGATGAAGAGCAAGAGAAAGAGGAAGGGGGAGAAACAGAAGAGAGGAAGAGATAGAGAAAGAGAGAGAGAGAAGGAGCGAGAGAAGAATAGGAAAAAAAAAAGAAAGAGAGGGAGAGACTAGAGAGATAGGTAAATAAAGGGAGAAAAAAAGGAGAGAGAGTAAGAGGTAGGAGAGAGAGAGAGGGAGGATGAGGGAGACAAAGAGGTAGAGAGGGAGGGAAAGAGAGGGAGAGGGAGGAAGGAAGGGAGGGAGAGGTAGGGAGAGAGAGTGAGGGTGAGAAAGAGGGAGGGAGAGAGATAATGGAATAGAGAGCTAGAGAGATAGAGAGGGAAAAAGAGCGGAGAGTGATAAAGAGAGGGATAGGGTATGGAAGAGAGAGAGAGAAAGGAAGAGAGGGAGAGAAAGGAAGGAAGCGGGAGGGAGGAGGGAGATAGAAAGGAAAAGCGAGGAAGGGAATGATAGATAGACAACAAGAGAGGTGGTGAGAGAGGGAAAGAGGGAGATAAAGAGAGAGGAAAAGAGAGAGAGGGATAGAGAGAGTGGGATAGAGGACGAGAAAGGGAGAGAGAGAAGTAGAGAGAGGGAGAGTGCGAGAAAGAGAAAGGGAGAATGAGAAAGAGAGAGGTAGATAAAGCGAGGAAAAGGGAGAGGGAGAGAGTGAGGGATCGAGGGAGAAGATGAGAGAGAGGAAGAGGTATGAAGAAAGAGAGTGAGAGGAAAAGAGAGGGAGAGAGATAGATAGATAGATAAAGAAGAAGAGAGAGAATAAAGAGAGGGAGAAAGAAGAAGAGGGAGGAGAGAAAGAGAGAGGGGTAGGAAGAGGGAGAAGGGGAGGGAGAGAGGAAAGAGAGAGAGAGAGGGAGAGGGATGGAGAGTGAGAAGGAGTGAGAGAGAACGAGAGGGAGAAAGAGAGAGGAAGAGGGATAGAGAGTGAGAGGGAATGAGAGAGAGCGGGAGGGAGAGACAGAGAGGGAGAGAGGAAGAGAACAAGCGAGGGGAAGGGAAAAGGAGAGACATAAGGGAAGAGAGAAAGGAGAGAGAAGGAAAGAGAGAGATAGAGAGGATGGGGGAGAGAGAGAGAGCAAAAGGAAGAGTGAAGGAGTTTGAGAGAGAAATAAAAATGGAGGGGGAAAGAGAGAGAGAGGGGAAGGATATAGAGATGGTAAGACGAGAGAGGAAGAGTAAGGGAGAGAGAGAGGGAGGAAGGAAGGGAGGGAGAGAGGGAAGAGAGAAGAGAAAGAGATAGAAGTGGAGGGAGAGTGAGAGGGAGAGATAACGAGAGGATGGAGAAAAGGAGAGATAGCGAGGGAAGGAGAGGAAGCGGGAGAGGTAGAGGGAGAGAGATAAAGAGACAATGAGAGAGAAAGAGAGGGAGTGGTGGAAAGGGAGAGTGAGAGGGAGAGGGAGAGGGAGAGATAGGAAAGAAGGGAGAGAGAGGGGGAGGGAGAGGTAGAGAGGGAGAGTATTAGAGCGCAGAGGGAGGGAGAAAGAGAGTGAGAGGGGGATAGGAGGTGAGGAGGGAGAGAGGGAGAGATAAAGATAGAGGGAGGGAGGGAGGGAGGGAGAGGGATAGAGAGATAGGGAGAGAAAGAGAGAGGGAGAGAGGAAGAGGAAAAGGGAGAAAGGAGGAGAGAAGAAGAGAAAAAAGGAGAGGGTGGGAGAGAGAGAGAGAGAGGGGTAAGAAAGGGAGAGATGGGGAGTGAGAAAAATAGAGAGGGATAAAGAAGGGAGAGGCAGAGGAGAGAGGGAGGGGGAGAGTGAGAGATTTAGAGAGAGGTAGGGAGGGAGAATAAGATAGGGAGAGGGATAAAGGGTGTGGTGCCCCCTCCCTAGCTCACTTGCTAACTACCTAAAAAGAAGTGGCCGGGCGAGAAGCATGTCATGCTAACACGTCCAACCCGAGTTAAACCCTACTACGTAGTAACTAGTATCGTAAAAACATATTACATATTGAAATATGTACAATACAAATTACATGACAAAAATATTCAAGAAATTACAATTTATTTACAATGTCGTTTAAATATCTATAGACACCTCAATACCATAATTACAATCAAAATAACATCCCTTTAGGTTTACATCACATATGAGCCTTTTTGGAGGATCCGACGGCATCCTTATCGGTAGTATAGTCATCGCTACCTGTCATAACATGCAAATAACAATGAGGTGAGCTGAAGCTCAATAAGTGGGGTGATGCACATGATATGCAATGCTTTTCGACTTTCCACCATATTCATAAATTTTAATTCTAGGTACCCTAGGTATTACTAAGTCTATATTTTTAATCCGAGTGATTATTGAATCACCTTCTCCTAAGAATGAAATTACCCCTCGTTGTAGCCACTATTAGCGGGAGTCCATTGTCTAATAGTGTAGGCACACAACTTAGAGTACGCATACGGTTGGATCGCTAATACCCATTTATTCTCGTTAGGTTACCGGACTTATTCATACGACCCACTTTTCAACCAATTGATTCTTTCTTAGTCCCCCTTGACACATGCACGTGATGCTATGATTACTCGTATTAAGGATACTAGGGTACTAAGCCCTACATCATTATTCCATCCCCGATATCTAACCCACACGGGGTCATACATTCACTTCATCTTAACGTTCACCTAATTAGGTTTAAACGCCAACGGTTGATATTTGAGAGCTATGAATTTAATTCGTACGAAGATATTTTTCTTCTACTTAATTTGGTATGTTTAAATATTATTTTGTTCTACATTCAAGGTATGTGATTTTTGAAATTTCGAATTAATTAACATGTTATGGTATAGCTTAGCCTTTTCTCTCGAATTTAACACTTTTTAGGCGAATTAGGCTCCTCATAATGTTAAGTCGAATTTTTTTGTTTCTCTTTGCGATCTTACCTTTCTAATGTTATTTTTATCCTTATTTGGGGCCTAATTGAATTAGTACTTACCTAATTGATTTAGTGAAATCCAAAACCCCCATTTTTCCCAAGCTTGGCCGAATGGTCCCTAAATTGGCAAAGAATTTGTCTTTGTTTTTATATGACTTTTCTTTTCCTTTGTTTTTTAAAAATAACTAAACCAAGTCTTAAATAACAAAAGAAGTCCATTTTCACCATTCTTGGCCAGATATGAGTCTAGGAAAATCCTAAAATTTCATTTTTCTTTCCTTCCTACTCCATTTTATTCAAGTCCATACAAATCCAAATTCACCCACCAAGTTTTGGTCAACCAAGTTCCATTAGCCACACCCATCCATACATGGATCTAGCTAGATACAAAACTTCTAAAAATTTAACAAATAACTATAAAACTAACCATCACAATCAAACCATAGCAATTACCAATTATGGAACAACGTAACCAACACAATCAAGCCAACAAAACGCATCACAACATAAGCATAAGCTTAACCAATTCCAATAACATCAATTGAATGGCATAAATAACTAAAGAAACCTACTTACTTAGATAGATTTGATTAGTATTTTTCCCTAGCTTTTCCCCTTTTTCTTTCTTTCCTTTCCTTCCTTTTCCTTTTTTCTCTTTCCTTGTTGTGACTTTCTCTCCCTTTTCTCACAAATGGGGTTTTCTCTCTTCCTTTGGGTGCTACGATTTTGACCCAAAACTTTCAGCCATCTTCCCATTTTACTAACATATATACTTGCTTTTCTTTCCCACAAATCAAGGTTACAAGTTTCTCAAACTAATTTAACAAGTGTAAGACAATTGGGTGAATCATGGGACAAGTGGCGGGTTTTGTTGGGTTTAGTGGTGAGTTGGCTTCCAAGCATTTAATTAAGGTGCTTAGGTGTCTAATGGTCAACCAACTAGATAATTAGGTTAAATAAGTCTTCAAAATAATTTTTTTCCAGTGAAAAGTCCCTTAAGCTATTTTAGTTCCAGTCATACACATACACCTCAAATCTAATTGTAGTAGGCTGTATTACAGGACAACCCCTTATCAAGCAACAACGTCCCACTTTTGGACACAATTAAATCCTAAAGTTTTTATCTTAGACACTATATATATTAATTTAAAATATATCCACAATTTAGGTTAAAATACTAATCACATGATTAATAACATAATTTTGAAGTTTAAGGATCAATTTGTTCGAGTAGTAGTTCATCTAGAATAGTATATACTAAAATGGGCATAACTTTTTCTATATAAACATAATAATCAAAATATTTTACAGAGAGTTATTTAAGATATAGATAAAGAACTTTTATTGTTTAATGGTTACCCATAAATCACTCTAAGGCCCATGAATAGGCCACACAAAACTCGGATAGAATCTAATTCTCACGAACACCGATTTTGCATAATTGATTCCTCTAATAATTAAACCATCGATCTCAAGTAGAACTACTTTAATTTAACAAAAATCATACATTTCAAGTATTAATTTCTCATGATGTAATTTTCCAAAATTTCATTCCATAGATCCTCGCCTAAACACCTAGCATGTTGTCATCCCAAAATACTTAAATGGCACATAGGCACAATCATACCTTCACATATTTGAATATCCCATATATATACATACATATATATATATATATATATATATATATATATAGTTAAGGATTTTCATGGGGGTTACATTTCTCTTCTCCTTAAAAAAAAATTCATCCATGAAATTGGCTTATTCGAATAATTTCTTGTATTTATCGACGTAGCTTTTCTATCGGCTCTAAGCTATTGCCATCCATTGGTGGATCTTTTCCAACACTTTAGTCATTTGTTGCACCAGCCCCAATCCCAATAACTTCCTTTCCCCTATCTCATCCCAATGCATGGGAGATTTACATCACCGCCCATATAAAGCTTCATAAGGAGCCATCTCAATTGAAGCTTCATAGCTATTGTTATACGTAAATTCAGCTAAGCATACATATCTCTTCCATTTTTTGGACCAATCTAGAAGGCATGCTCGTAGCATATCTTTAAGAATCTGGATTACCCATTCGGATTATCCATCGGTTTGTGGATGATAAGCCATGCTGAAGTTTAGCTTCGTACCCATGGCCTTATGTAGACTCTTCCAAAATACGAAGGTGAATGCGGGATCTCATTTGACACAATCGGGATCGAAATCCCATGTAATCTTATAATTTTTTCAAGGTATAATTAGGCGTACTAGTTTAGATTATAGGTGGTTTTGACTGAAAAATACATCGATTTGGTCGGCCTATCTACGATAACCCGGATGGCATCCGACCCTCTTTCCAACTTTCCTAATCCTATGGCAAAATCCATTGTTATATGCTCTCATTTCCATTGAAGAATCGCTAACAGTTTTAACGTTCCTAAGGGTCTTTGGTGTTCTACCTTTAACTATAGACAAATCTAACACTTGGTCATAAAATTAGCTACATCCTTCTTCATTCCAAACCATCAATAACTTTTTTGCAAGTCCCTATAAATCTTTATGCCTCCCGGGTGTATCAAATAGGGAGTTACGTGCACTTCTTTTAGTATGTCCTCTTTCACGTCTTCCACCAAGGGAAAACACAACCTTCCTTTAAATCTAATTATGTCTTTGTCATCCACTATAAAATCGGATTCCTTCCCGACCTTCATGTTTTTCTTCAATTCACTCAACTTTTCGTCTATTTGTTGCGTCATCTAAATCCTTTCCTGTAGAGTGGGTTGGACTACTAAAACCGATAAAATGTTTCATGACCTACTAGAATTATCCCAGTTTGAGCTTTTGTAGGTCTCTCATTAACGACGATTGGATTAGCCACATCATTGCTATCGATTTTCTACTCAAGGCATTGGAACAACATTAGTTTTGCCTAGGCGATAATTGATCATACCATCATAATCCTTCACAAGCTTTAACCACCTTCTTTGTCTCATGTTCAACTCTTTTTGTATGAAGATATATCGTAAGCTTTTATAATCCGTATATATCTCACACTTGACTTCATATAAATAGTGTCTCTAGATTTTTACGGCAAAGAATACCGTTGCTAGTTTAAGATCATGCATTGGATAATTTCATTCATATTCCTTCAATTTCCATGATGCATAAGCGACTACCTTCATATTCTGCATCAACACCACTCCTAACCCATTTTTTAAAGCGTCACTATACATCACAAAATTTCTAGACTCGGATAGAACTTTCAACACTAGAGCCATGGTTAACCTTCGTTTCATCTCTTAGAAGCTCTCCTAACTAGAACTTAATGCTTTTTGTCCACTCGAACTTAATGCTCTTTTTCATCAAGTTAGTAAGAGGCCTAGCTATCTTAAAGAAGCCCTCCACAAATCTTCAATAATAATCGACTAGCCCTAAGAAGCTTCATACCTCCGACATGTTTTTTAAGGTAGGTTAGTTCGGATAGCCTCTATTTTCTTTGGATCTATCGCTATGCCTTCCTTCATTACTACATGGCCTAGAAAAGCCACTTGCTCTAGCCAAAATTTGCATTTCTTAAATTTGGCATACAACTGCTACTCCCTCAACATCTACAAAGTTGTCCTCAAATGTCCCTTATGCTCCTTCTCACTTCGAGAGTAGACTAGGATATCATCAATGAACACAATGATAAACTTGTCCAAGAACTTCTTGAAGACTTGATTCATCAAGTCCATAAAACCGACCGGGGCGTTAGTCAATCCAAACGAGCATTACTAGGAACTCATAATGGTCGTATATCGTCCCGAACGTTGTTTTCTTTACATCCTCCGATCCGACCCTCGGTTGGTGATAACTAAATTGTAAGTCTATTTTGGAAAACACTATCGCTCCTTATAATTGATCGAATAAATCATCAATCTAGGATAATAGGTACTTGTTCTTAATCATCATCCGATTAAACTCTCGGTAGTCAATACATAGCCTTAGACTATCGTCCTTCTTTTTCACAAACGAGTACTTAGAGCTGCCCAAGGTGAGGAACTAGAGCGTATGAATCCCTTATCTAATAAGTCATGTAGTTGCACCTTTAGCTCTTTTAACCCAACTAGTGCCATCCTGTAGGGAGTTTTAAAAATCGAGTTGTGGCTAGCTTTAGATCAATCTAAAATTCTATCTCCCTCTCCAGGTGATAACATAGTCAAACTTTCTAAAAATACATCTAAATACTCCTTTACTACTTCCATAACTCATGGTTTTGACTTTTGTTCCACCTCATTATCCACCATGTGTGCTAAGTACCTCTTAGACCCTTTTTACAGCATCTTTCGAGCTTTTATGATCGAAATGATCGGCACGGCTTGAAACTTCGTATCGGCCTTAAACTCTAATGGCTGATTTCTAGGTAGGTCAAATACTACCCTTTCGACCTCGACAATCGATGGTGGCACCATACCTCATTAAGTAGTCCATTCCCAAAATTAAATAAAAATCTTAGAGGTCTAATACAATCAATTGAGCCTCCAAGCCCCTATCCTCAATTTGTATGGGACACCGTTTGATTAGGCTCATCGATTCCATAGGTTCTTCGAAGAGACTACTATAAGATATCTTACTATCAATATTTCGAGCTTGACACCTAGGCTTTTTAGTAATGTGTTTGATATAAATGAGTGTATGGCACCAAAATCAATCAAAACATAAATAGTCAAGCCATGGATTAAGACATTATTGTAAATTACTATCGTGTCCCTTTTGTCGACCTCCTCTTGGGTCATTGTGTAAACCCGAGTAGGTACCCTCCCCGAACTCGATTTATGCACCTAGGGGTAATTGTAGGATATGTGTCTCGGCTTGTGGCATACAAAGCAAGTTCTTACATCCAATCAACATTCCTTAGTATGAAATCTCCGACATCTATTACATCGGGGCTAATTACCCATCATTGGTCGTGGCCGATCGCCCATCGTTGGTCTTGGTTGACTATTCAACACTCGGTCTTGAAGCATACGTATAGACTCGGCAGTTCGTGCATCTTTTGATTCACCATATCGATTAAAATGTCTAGGTGGAAATCATCTTAGTTGTCCGGATGAAGAGGCTCTTGTTTTAAATGCTTGCCTCTTTAATTGCAACTCGGTAATCTCCTTTTGATCTTCCTTTTCCAACATCGCCTTATCCATCATTTTTGAAAAGGTATAGGCAACAAACATTCATAACATGCTTTGTACTCTTGGGATTAACCCCGTTAAGAATTGATTTCTTTTCAAATTTTCATCCCCAATGATGAATGGGGCAAATCTACACCCTTATTCAAATTTTCATACATATTCGTCCATCGACATTTCATCTTGCTTTAGTTTTAGGAAGTCTTGAATCTTCTTAGCCCTCATGTCTATAGTAAAGTATTTGTTATAGAAGACCTCCTTAAATCCTTCCTAGGTTAAGGCGAGTCATGTCCACTATCGATCGCGCACTCTCCCACCATGTGCGGGCATCCTTAGTGAGCATAAAAATGGCACATGATACTTACTCATTATTGATAAATTGCAAGTATTCGAATATTGCTTCTAAAGACTTAATACATTCCTCTCGCTATCATTGGGTTAACACCCCCAAAGAATTCCCGAGGATTCATTTTACAAAACCTCTCCACCGTATCATTCCTTTGTTGAGGTGGCGAAGTGGAGTCTGTTGATGCATGGCCGGGAGTTGTCTTATCTACTCCGCATGGACTTCTTACTCGTTATTGCATTACTTGTTGCTATTGTTGCATCATGTCCATCATATGATTTAAGGCATCTTGTTGATTGCGATTATTATCGTTGGAGGTCCCTTCACCTCCTATCCATACTCGGATATTTTCTAGGCATGTTTCGACTTTGTACATGCCATGTTATGCTCGAAGTTAGCTTTGGTATTGAAAACAACATAGAATGTAAATCATCCACTTATGTGCGAAATTATAGATATATATATATATATATATATTAAAAAATTTATACACAATAGGTATTTACAAGCACTTCTACCTTCTAAAAGTTTTTATGCTATATTTACAATCAAAAGTGTACTTATTTACATCGGAAAATACACAACAAGTACTATACCATGTGATAAAGTTAATATCTATTATGTCCAACCAATATAATAGGGAGAGAGAGAATGTGTGAGGGAGGAAGGGGAAGAGAGAGGTAGAGGGAGAGGGAGAGAGAGAAAGTGTGAGGGAGGAAGAGAGAGAAAGAGTAAGGGAGAGAGAGGGAGAGAAAGAAAGAGTAAGGGATAGAGTAAGGGAGAGAGAGGAAGAGAAGAAAAGGAAAGAGAAAGGGAGAGATAAGGAGAGTAAGATAGAGAAAGAGAGAGGGAGATGGAGGGAGAGAAGGTGAGAGAGGGAGAGGAAGAGGAAGGGATAAGGAGGGAGATAATGGGATAGATAAAAAGAGAGGGAAAGAGGCAGAGATAGAGGGAGAGAGGGAGAGAATGAGAGGGAGAGTGAGGGAGAGGAGGGAGAGAGATAGGGAGAGAATGAGAGGGAGAGAGATAGGGAGAGAATGGGAGGGAGAGAGAATGAGAGAGATAAAAAGAATGGGAGGTGAGAGTGAGAGAGAGAAAGAGAGAGGAGAGAGAAAAGAGAATGAAGGGGAGAGCAAGAGGTAAAGAAAGAAAGGGAGAGAAGAGGAAGAAAGCTAAAGACCAAGAGGGAGGGTGGAGAGATAGAGAGCTAGAGAGAGGGAGAGAGATAGAGAGTAAGAGAGAAGGGAGGAAGAGAGAGAGAGAAAGAGTGGAAGATATGGAGCGAAAGTAAGAGAGAGAAGAAAAAAGAGGGAGAGAGAGAAGAAGTGAGAGGGAGAGTGAAAGGCATAGAAAGGGGAGAGAGATAGAGAGCAAGAGAGAGAGAGGAGAGATAGAGAGCAAGAGAGAGGGGAGGAAGAGCAAGAATGAGAGAGAGGGAAAAAGAGTAGGTGATGGAGGGAAAGATTATGAGAGAGAGTGAGAGATAGGGAGAGTGAGGAAGAGGGAGGGAGGGAGAAGAAGAAAGGGATTGAGAAAGGGAGAGAGAAAGAGAGAGAATAAGTGATGGTGAGAGAGATGAGGAGAGAGAGTTAGAGATGGAGAGAGTGAGGAAGAGAGAGAGAGAAGGAGAGATGGATTGAAAAAGGAAGAGAGGGAGAGAGAGAAAAAGAGAGATAGGGAGAGTGGGTGAGTAGGAGATAGAGGGAGAGAGGGAGAGAGATATATAGAGATAGAGGGAGTAAGAGGAAAAGAGAGAGATGGTGAGATAAGGTTTGAGGAGAGGGAGGGAAAGAGGGGGAGATAGAGGGAGAAGAAGAGAGGGAGAGGGAGAGGGAGTGTAGGAGAGGTGGGAAAAAAGAGAGAGGGATCGAGAGAGACAGGGGACAAAGAGAAAAAGGGAAAGAGAAAGGGAGAGGGCGAGAGGGATAGAGAGGGGGAAAAGAGATAGGGAGAGGAAGAGTGGGATTAGAAGTGAAAAAAGGATAGAGGGATTGAGAGATTAGGAGAAAGAGGAAGAGGGAAAGGGGGTGAGAGGAAGAGAGAGAGGGAGAGAAAGTGAAAGGAGGATAGAAAGAAAGAAGAAAGGGAGAGAGTGGGGGAGATGGAAAGGTAAACGATGATAGAGATAAAAAGAGGAAGGAGAGAGGGAGAGGAAGATGAAGAGTAGGAGAGGGTAGGAAAGAGGGAGAGAGGAATGGAGAGAGGGGGAGAGGGATAAGGAGAAAGAGATAGGGATAAATAGAGGGAGAGAGAGAGGGAGGGGAAGTAAGAGAGTATAGGGAAGAGGGAGAGAGGGATTGAGAGAGTCAAGGAGAGAAAGAAAGGGATATGGAGAGAGAGAGAGCGAGAGGGGAGAGATATAGAGAGGTCGAAGGAGATAGAGTAGGAGAGAAGTGAAAAGGTTAGATAGAAAGAGAAAGAAAGGGTGAGATAGGGTAAGGATGAGAGGGAGAGGGATAGGGAGAGAAATGGAGGGAGAGAGGGATGAAGGGAGAGAGAGAGGGAAAAGAAGGGGAGAGAAAGGGAGGGAGAATGGAAAAGAGGAAGAAAAGGGCAAGAGAGAGGTGAAGAGAGAGGGAGAGAGGGAAAGTGCAAGAGAGAGAAAACGAGGGAGAGTAGGAGAGAGAGGGACATAAGAAGAGGGAAAGAGCAAGAGAGATAGTGAGATGGAGGAAGAATGAGAGCTAAAGAGAGGAAAAAAGGGAGTTAGAGAGAGAAAGAAAGAGGGAGGGAGAGATTAGGAGAGGTAGAGGGAAAGAGGAGAGAAAAAGAGAGAGAGAGAGAGAATGAAAGTGGAAATGAGAGGGGAAGAGGGGAGAAAGAGAGGGAGAGAGAGAGGGAGGGAGAGAGTGAGGGAAGAGAGATAAAAGGGGGAGAGGGGGAGAGAGAAAGAAGAGAGAATAGAAAGAAGAATAGAGGAAATGAGAGAGGGAGAGAGGGAGGGAGAAGGAGAGAGATAAAGAGAGTTAGAGATAAGGGGAGAGAAAGAGGGAGAAAGATAGAGTAGGAAAGAAGAAGGGAGAGGGAGAGTGGGGGAAGAGATAAAGAGAGAGAGGGAGGGTAGGAAAGGGAGAGAAAGAGGGAGGGAGGGAGAGAGAAAGAGAGGGAGAGGGAAGGAGGAGAGAAATAGAGAGAGAGTGAGGGAGAAAGAGATAGAGGGAGAAGAAGAGGGAGAGAGGAAGAGGGAGAGAGGGGGAGAGGAAGAAGGAGAGAGGTGAAGATAAGGGGAGATTGAGAGATTGAGAGAGGTAGGGAGGGAAGAAGATAGAGAGCGGGAGAGGAGAGGGGAAGGAAAAAAGGAGAGAAAATAAGAGAGATGAAGAGGGGAGGGAGAGAGGAAAGTGCAAATGAGAGGGGGACAAAGCACGAGAGAGAGGGAAAGAGGGAGAGAATAAGAGAGACATGGCAATAGAAGAGGAGAGAGGTGAGAGAGGGAGGGAGAGAGGGAGGGAGGGAGAAAATTCAAAGTTATATGCTCCCACTTCCATTCTAGCATCGCTAATGGTTTTAACATTCACAAGGGTCTTTGATGTTCCACCTTCACTCGTTGAAAGACTTGACACCGACCACAAAATTAGCTACATCTTTCTTCATTCTAGCCCACCAATAACATTGTCGCGAGTCCTAGTACATCTTTGTGTTTCCCGAGTGTATCGAATATGGAGTTATGTGCGCTTCTTTTAGTATTTCTTCTTTCAAATCCTCTATTAAGCGAACACATAACCTTCCTTTCAATCTAATTACTCCTTTATCATCAATAGTAAAATTAGGCTCCTTCCCATCCTTCACACTTTTCTTCCATTCCATTAGCCTTTCGTTCGTTTATTGCTCCATTTGAATTCTTTCTTACAAGATCGACTAGACTAATAAAGCCGATAAAATGCTCTCATGGCTTTTAGGAATTATCTCCAATTCTAGCTTTTATAGATCTCTCACTATCGATGGCTGGATTACCCGCATCGTGGTCATCGATTTTCTACTTAAGGCATTGGTAACAACATTAGCTTTGCTTGGGTGATAATTGATTATATAGTCATAATCCTTCATCAGCTCTAACCACCTCCTTTGCCTTATGTTCAGCTCCTTTTATGTGAAGATATATCATAGGCTTTTATGATCCGTATATATCTCATACTTGGCCCCATATAAATAGTGTCTCTAGATTTTTAGGGAAAAGACTATCGTCGCTAGCTCTAGATCATACGTCGGATAATTTCGTTCATATTCCTTCAATTGTCGTGATGCATAGACGACTATCCCCATTTTGCATCAACACCACTCTTAGCCCATTTTTAGAAGGATCACTATACACCATAATTTTTCCAGCCTCGGATGGGACACTTAATACTAAAGCCATGACTAACCATCATTTCAGCTCTTGGAAGCTCTCCTCGAAGCATCCGTCCATTGGAATTTAATGCTCTTTTTCATCAAGTTAGTAAGAGGCCTAGCTATCTTAGAGAAGCCCTCCATAAATCTTTGATAATAACCGACTAGCCCTAAGAAGCTTCGTATCTACGACATGTTTTTCAAGGTAGGCTAATTATGGATAGCCTCTACTTTCTTTGGATCTACTCGCTATGCCTTCCTTTGTTACCATATGGCCTAGAAAAGCCACTTGCGCTAGCCAAAATTCGCATTTCTTAAATTTGGCATATAACTGCCGATCCCTTAGCATTTGTAAGGTGGCTCTTAGATGCTCCGTATGCTCCTCCTTATTTCGAGAGTAAACTAGGATATCATCGATGAATACAATGATAAACTTGTCTAGGAATTCTTTAAAGACTCGGTTCATCAAGTCCATGAAAGCAATTGGAGCATTAGTCAACCTAAATGACATTACTAGGAACTCATAGTTTCGTATCTTATACTAAACATCATTTTCTTCACATCTTTCGATCTCACTCGATTCAATTCTCGATAGTTAATAGATAACCTTAGGCTACCATCCTTCTTTTTCATGAATAGTACGAGAGCTCCGCAAGGTGAGGAACTAAGGCATATGAATCCTTTGTCTAGTAAGTCCCGTAATTGCACCTTCAAATCTTTCAATTCAATTAGGGCCATTCTATAGGGAGTCCTAGAAATCGGAGTTATGCCCAACTCTAGCTCAATCTCAAATATTATCTCCCTCTCAATGGAAATGTAGTCAAAGTTTCGGAAATACATCCGGATACTCCGCATGACTTTTATATCGCCCGATTTTAATTTTTGTTCCATCTAGCTGTCCACCACATGCGTTAGGTACCCCATATACCCCTTTCCTAGCATCTTTCGAGCTTTAATGGCCGAAATGATCGATGCGATACCGAAGCTTCAAATCGCCTTTAAACTCTAACTATCGACTTTCGGGTAGATCAAAAGTTACCTTTTTTTCTCCACAGTCTATGTCGGCGCCATGATTTATCATCTAGTCCAATACTAGGATCAAATCAAAATCCTAAAGGTCCAACACTATCAAATCAGCTTATAATCTCCTATCTTCAATCCGTATTGGACACTTTTTAACCACACTCATCGATTCCATAGTTTCACTAGAAGGAATCGCTATAAGATATCCTACGGATAATGTCTCGGGTTTGACTCCTATGTTTTTTACTAACGTATTTGATATAAAGGAATGTGTAGCACCAAAATTAATCAAAACATATGCAATCAAGCTAAGGATTGAGACATTATCGTGAATTACTATTGTATTCCTCCGATTTGTCTCTTTCGAGTCATAGTGTACACCCGAGCAGTACTCTTCCTAGTCCCGATTTCTGCACTCGAGGGCAATTGTAGGACATGTGCCTTAGATTTTGAAACATATAACATATTCCGACATCCGACCCGCATTCCCTCATATGGAACCTCCCACACTTATTACACCATGGTGGATTGCCCATCATTGATCTTGGATGGTCGCTCGGTGGTAGATTAGTGGCCCGAGTATTCCTTTGGCCACCACTTCGGTTGAAATTCTTGAGTAGTCCCTACCTTACTAGACCCGACGATGAGGCTCAAGATCTAAACATCCGCCTCTTTTGCCGCACCTCCCTTGTAATCTCCTTCGAACCTCATCGCCTATCATCGCCTTATCCACCATTTTTGAAAAGGTATTAGCGGCCGACATCCGAACCATACTTCATACTTTAGAATTTAACCTCGTCAAGAATCTGTTCTTTTTTAGATTTTCATCCCCCGCAATGAATGGGATGAATCTACGACCTTGTTCAAACTTTTGTACATATTCATCTACCGACATCCCATCTTACTTTAGTTCTAAGAAGTTCTAAATCTTCTTAGCCCTTCAATTTACGGTGAAGTACTTATTATTGAAGACCTCCTTAAATCCTTCCTAAGTCAAAGTCGGCACGTCTACGGTTAGTCATGCGCTCTCCCACTAGGTGCGGGCATCTTTAGTTAACATAAAAATAGCACATGGTACTCCCTCATTGTTGGTGAACTATAAGTATTTGAATATCGCTTCTAATGACTTAATCCATTCCTTCTCTATCATTGGGTTAACATATCCAGAGAATTCTTGAGGACTCATCTTACGAAACCTCTCCACCGCGTTATTCCTATGCTCGGGGTGGTAGAGGTGGAGGCTATTGATGCGTAGCCGGGAGTTGTCTCATTTGCTCGTATGGTCTTGTTGCTCGTTGTCACATTGCTTTTTATTATTGCTACATCAAGTCCATCATGCGACTTAAACCATCTTGTTGATGTCTATTGTGATCATTGGAGGTCCCTTCACCTCCCGCTCATGTTGGTTCCTTTCTTGGCATACTTGGACTTTGTACATTCCATGTTATACCCATATTAGTTTTGGTATTAAAAGCAATATATACTAGAAATCATCCATTTATGTACAAAATTATAGATATTTATATATGAAACATTTCATACACAACAAGTATTTATAAGCACTTCTACCTTTCAAAAGTTTTTTTGTGCTCTATTTACAATCAAAAGTGTAATTTTTTACATCGTGAAGTAGACAACAAGTACTACATCATGTGATCAAGTTACCATCTATTATGTCTAACCAACATATTGGATACATCATGGGAAGGAGTATTCAACCCTCCACTGACCAATAACATCATCCGATGCAATTCGTACTATCTCACGAGCAAGGGGTAATGGTAGGCCCCACTCGTATATCAATCGGGTATAAGTCCACCTAAACTCGTACTAGAAGGAAAGCTCGAACCAAGTCTCGATAATGAAATTGACCAATCAACCCTTCCTAAACCTCATCTAGCAATCGCTAATCTCTCGATAAAAGAGTCCAACGTAGAGTCGGTCGTAGGAAATCCATACTACGGTATTGCTGGAAAGAAGCATCGGCGAATGTTATTAGATGAATCCGGTCATGCACTCGAGTGACATGGGCTACTATATCCTAAACTCGGGGTCATAGTCGAGTTGTTTAGTTCAGCCAAGTAGGTAGCTAGGGTGGCCCATTGTTGGCGTGTCCTAGCAACGTAGGGTTGTATGAAATAAATATGACATCTGCAAGCAACAATAATTACCAGCATTAAGATTTTTAGAACATAATTATACCAAGCATGAAAATCACATAATAATAATCATACACATTTAAAAAAAAATCAAGGATCAAATTGTCACTCGTCGAGTAGCACATTAATCCTCAAGCTCCAGTGACACTTAAGGTTTTACCCAGCTAACTAAACCATAGCTACGATACCACCCCGTGATGCCCCTGCCTTGGTTCATTCTCTATTACCCAAATAGGAGTAACTACACCAGGCGCATCACGCCGACATGACCAGTCTTCGAATTAACCTTAAACACGTACGTGCTCATGCGTAAAGGATTTATCATACCATGAAAGAAATATAAAATAATTTACATAATATTAATAATATAGTTAAAGAAGTTATAAAATTTATTTACAACACCATCAAAATGTTCCTTGACACCCTAACCTTAAAATTTACAAACAAAATAAAATCCTCTAAGGTTTATGTCACCCCCGAGCCCTTTGAGAGGATCCGACAACATCTTTATTGGTACTACTCTATAGGTGATTACCGAATCACCGAATGCTAACAATGGAATTATCTCTCATTGTAGCCACTACTAATAGGAATCCATCACCTAATAGTGCGGGCTCATAACTTAGAATACGCACATAGCTAGACCGCTAACCCCTTTTTATTTGAAAAGATTACCAAACCTATTTATACAACTCCATTCTCAACTAATTGATTATGTTCCCATTTCTTTTCCATTGATGCACGTGATACCACAATTACAAGTACCAAAGATATTGGATATCAAACCCTACACCGATGTTTCATCCTTAATATCCAACCCATCTACATCATTATTTCATTCTCGATAGCCAACATAATCTAGTTTTCTCATATAGTTCATACACTAGTTTAAAACATACTAAGGTGATATTTTTTTTGTCGAACCCAAATTGGGGCATTTTTGGGTTGAATTGGGCTTTTAATGTTCTTGGTCAAAATTTTAGTTTACCTAGAAATTTTTCCTATCTAAATGTCCTCTTATACTTATTAGAGTGTACTCGAACCATTAATTATAGAATTAAAGGATTGGAATCTAAGTCCCCATAATTTAGGGTTTAAGTTGAATAGGTCTTTAAAGTGGTCAAAGATTACTTTTTCATCCTAACTTATTAATGTATACCTAATTGAATTGTAATTCAGTCCTATGCCCTTAATTACATAAAGTGGGTCCAATCTTATTCATTTTCTTACTTAGGCTGAAAGGATTCTTTAGTGAAAACCCTAGGAATTCATTTTCCCCTCCTATCCAATTTGTGGTTCATTATAGGGCAGCCTCTAATCAAGTAGGTGACATATCAATTTACGAGCATAATTTAAATCCTATCCTTTTTTTATTAGAAACTAGACATATTGGTTCATAACATATCCAATAATTAAATTTAAATACCAAACACACAATTCAGAACATAATTTTTAAGTTTAAGATTCAATCTATCTAGTAATAGTTCACCCAGACAGATACTGTCCTAAATGGGCATAACTTTTTCTATATAAACCTAATAATGAAAATATTTTACAGGAAGTTATTCAAGACATAGATAAACAACTTTAATTTTTGAGGTTCACCTAGAAATCATTCTAAAGTCCTTGAATAGGCAATATCAAAGTCGAACAGAAACTACTCCTCAATAACCCTACTTTAGCCATTCATTCCAACCCATATTAACCATGTTTTAGTCCAATTAAATTTCATTCCAACTCCAACACAACTCATTTTCACACACGTAGACATACACTAGGCATTATAAACATCACAATTCATCACCTACACAATATCCACAAGTAAAGCAAACCAAAACATCAAACAACCACCAACACAAACCAAGCTCAATAATACACAAACAACTCAACCAATACCTAACTTATACACATAAAAATGGACATGTAAAAGAATAAATACACCAAAGAAACCCACTTACTTAGCTTAGGTATTGTTAGAAATCCCTTGTCTTTTCCTTCTTTCTTTTCCTTTCCTTTCCTTTCCTTTCCTTTTTCTTTCTCTCTTTCTTGCCGTTTTTTTTCTCTCCTAATTTGGTGGTTTTGGTTTGCTAAAATTTCTTACCAGACTTAACACTTTCATATATATATATATATATATACATGCTTTCCCTTTTAAGTGAATTAAGTTATAAGTGTTGCAAATTAATGGGACAAGCTATAAAAGTTATGGTGAGTCATGTAAGAGGTGGCGGGTTTGGGATAAAAAATGGATGAGTTGGCTATTAATTCATTTAATGCATTTCTTAGGTGTGTAACTAAAAATTTAGGTTATCTATACAACCTAATTAACTTGATTTAAGTAAATAAAAATAGTTTCCTTCATGAAATTTTAGAAATTTCTTTTTTTAAAACTCAAAAATTCCTTGTCCATTCTTTTCCTAAAAATTCCAGCAATGATGCTTCAAGATCATCCTATACTAAAATGGCCATAATGCTTTTTGTATAGGTCTAAAAAGCTATAAAAGTTTTACAGAGCGCTAGTAGACAAATAGATGAACAACTTTTATTCTTTAAGTTTTACCTAGAAATCACTCTAAAGTCCTCAAATAAATCACACAAAATTTTGATAGAATATAGTTCTCAGCACACTCGATCAACACTCGATTTTTTTTATTTTTTTTACGGTAGTTACAATTAGTCTCTCCATGCCGCACCTCTCCTCCTATTTATAGGGGAGGGTTTCCTTGTCTTCCAAGGACAATGAGAGGGGCGGCCACAAGTCCTTTTAGGACTTTACGTTGTTACTTCCTTATCCTTCAAAGATGAGGAGTTATTTTATATATGGACTATTTTATTATTATCTTTAAAATATTCAACCTTATCCAATAAAGTTGATGCTTATTTTTAAGACATTCAACCTTATCCAATAAGGTTGATGTTTATAATCCCACCAAAATATTTTAAGGTTTTTTATTTTCAAATTTGAAATTAAGTTCCAAATTAGGAAATCAATTTCTAAAATAGAAAACTTTTCATTTTAGGAATCTTCCATAATTAAGGAAATTTTTCATTTAAGAAAACTTTCTATAATTGAAAACTTTGTCAAATATTGTTGCTTCTAATTTGTAATATGAGTACTTAAACTTATGCGTCCGACTCAATAGGCTTCTAGATATGTTGGAAATATATCAAGAATAAAAGACTCCTCTTTTATCTCTTGATACATAAATCAAGATTGGCCTCTACAAAGCATCATGACTACCCAATTCTTTAGGAGGATTAGTTAATCCATTATTACCTTTCACGAGCATGGTTATTGTATAATTCAGTCTTCATGTCAAGTTATCATAGTGTGATCTCGAAATTGGTTATTAGTCTTGTTTGATTATGATCACATAAGTTTTCTTCGATTTCGAAATGTCTTAGCTCTTAGAGTAAACCAATTTGCTCTATTAGTGTACTCCTACTATGGCCATAGATTTCTTAAGCAGACATTTATCAAAGTGCAATGTAATAACTCCTTTAGCATATAAGGAATGACATGTCCTATCTTAGTCATATACCTACCTCAATTGGATTCCTAGTACACCTAATGAATAGCCCATGTGCAACCCATTAATGAGTCCAATGAAATGACTCGTCAAAGTGCATTAGTCCTCTAATGAGATAACTATGAGGACTTCAAGTCTAAGGATCATTTGTACCCATCTCGTATGAGATTTCCATAGACTAAAACCAAATGGGTTCTCATGGTGAGTCATTCTAGTGATATGTTCTCTAAAATAGATCACCTAAGTGCTATCATATAGGATGAGCATAACACTCACAAGTCTATCCGCATATTGCCAATGTCCATTCTTGATAATGCTACTACTTGGGACATTTAATGATATCATTTATGTGCATTAATTTTTATCTCACATCTTTCGATCAATTACTATTGCAAATGCATATCATAAGGACTTCTATCTAATTTTACTGAATTTATCAACATGTAAACATAAGAATTAATAGAATGACTCCTTTATTGTTGTTAAAATAAATGATGCAATAATACATTAACATGAGCCCATCCAAACATGGTTGGATCTTGGCACTAACACTAATGATCTCCCACTTACAGTAGAGCCAACCAGCCATATCCTTTAATCTCAATGATCGAGTGATGGTTAGGTGTTTTATCTATGATAAAGGCTTAGTCTAGGTAAACTATGTTATTGTAGTGTGGTTCTTTTCTATTCTTATGTTAACACGACTCTTTTATCTCTATAATCAAGTGATAGCATTGTAGTACTTGCTTGGATCGTTGATGAGACCTTGGTTCCTTAGCTTGTGCTATGGATCCTTTGTTATTGATCATTAAGCTATACGACATTAGAATAAAACTTTTTTGATTATTCCATACCAAACCTTTTAGTATCATGACATTATAACTACCTTGGGACACTCCTCACATTTCAAGTGATCTATCTCTATAGATTTATATTCTTAGATTGTAGGTTTCTCTCATATGTCATCTTTGGAAAATTTTTTCTAGATTCCTTAATCTTTTGTTTGCAACATGATAATGTTTTGGTCCAGGTGTAATTTTGTTTCGAATAAACATGACTAGTAGGCCCCCACTAACTTCTTATATACATAAGGTTTGTCTTTGTTTTTAATGAATAATCCAACTTTTTGATCGTTTCATAAAATATGGACTTGTATTCCTAGAGGCTTGCTTGAGTTTATTAATTGACTTTAGCGTTTTGCAAATCTTATTTGCATGTTCCTAGAAACCATTAGGGTGTGTCAACTACGTATCCCTTTTATTTTCCATTTCTAAGAGCCAATGTCTAACATTCTCATTTAAAAAGTATTAGTTTGATCATCCGTTTGGGAGCTCACATTACCATGTGTTAAGACAAGAAGATCATATCCCTTTTTTCTTTTTGAAGAAATTGTTTTGAACTTTTGAAATTCTTGTGTTTTTTGTTTGTGAGAGAGTTACAACACTTTGTAATCATTCTACTTTAGGATTCCTTTATTAAAGTATCGATTTGTACGTCTACTCAAATCTTATTGAGTTTGAATTTTCTCTCACTATTTCTAGCATCCATAAATTCCTTCCCAAAGAACATAGTGTGCTTAGTAAGTAATAACACTTTGTTCTAGTGGTAAGATATTGACATCCTAATCTTACTTTAGGATATATCAAAATCTATCATTTTATTGGTTTTAGGCTTTATCTTGTCTTTGTCAAACCCTTTGACATACACTTTATAGCCTCGAAATCTTAAAGAAGATTAATTCATTTTCTTTCCCTTCTCATATCTCATATGTGATCTATTTTAATAGATTAGAATCATATTCTTTTCAAAGATTGCAGTATAAAGTATTCATTCATAATTAGGTATATTAATTCGACTCATAATGGACTGATCATGTCTAACATGCGATATCGATAGAGAATCTCATTCTGTTTTAGGTAATCTAACAATTTAGCATTTAAGTATTCACCTTCTTAATCTAATCAAGATGGTTTAAAACTCTTGCTAGTTCGTCACATGACTTTTCAAGTTTAAACTTTTAAACATTTTAAATATTTTGGACTTGTGTCTTATAACCATAACATGATCCACTATCATTAATGGTTATGTGACAAGCATGTTCTCCTCTTACGTGGGTGAACATAGGCCCATATACATCACTATATATAAGGACTATTTATATTAGTAACTCTTTCTCCTTGTCAACTAAAAAGGGATACATGTCCTTTTGTCAAGTAAACGAGATTCCCTAAACATCATCAAATGACTCTACATATCCTTTTATATAAGTAGGTTGGATATGGGATTCTTGCTTATATGACTAAGTTTTTTTTCTTACTAAATGATTATTTAGATCATTTGAGTCTTCTAGTATTTATGCTATATATTTGGGAGTTATCATTAAAAACATATAATCGTTATCAAAATATTTTCATACAAAATTCATCCTTAAAAATAACTAACATTCTAAAAAATGAAATATTTATTCAAAACAAGAAATCAAAATGAGATCCTTTTAGTCTCTACTAAAATAATAATGATTGAGTCATAACACATCCTAACATGGTAGTGTTAGCTCATAAATACCTACATCTAATGGTTCAACTCTTTGATCCATTGTTGCTATATAGATATTCTCCCTTGAAACTATCTTCCTTCCTTTTATAAGCTCACGTACATTTCAAAAATATAAGCACAACATTTAGTACCATATACACATGAGGTGGAATTTAGAAATAAAAAGATTAGCATTAATAACATAAACACCTAAAGTAGTGGTAGAACTCTTCTTTTGCACCCTTCTAGGTACTCCTTGTAGTTGTGCTTCCAATGCCCTTTCTTATTGCAATCAAAGCAAACTACATCCTTTGGGATATTCCGAGCCTCGACCTTTTTCAGTCCTCCAATAGGTGCGGATGAAGACTTCTTCTTCCTGTTTGGCTTTTTCGTGCCCTTCATTGTGCTTTTTCCTTTATTAACTAGAAGTATAAAGCTTTTATTCTCCTTGTTAATTTTGAGCTGAGGTTCCCTTAGCATGGACAATAACTCTATTGAAGTCCATGATGGACTCGTCCAAAGCTATTAGGCAATGATATAAATACTAGGTCGATGGATAATTCAAGCATCTATTCCAACATCAAGTTTGACTAGTCAATCGATATAGCCTATCATTTCGGTGACATGCTTTTTGACACTCGGATCCCTTATCCATTCTAGTTGTAAAGGGCTTCCTTGCTATCTCATAGTGCTTATACCTAGTATTTTTCTCAAATAAGCTCTTGAGCTTTATTATGATGTCAAAAGCTTATGAGCTTCTAAGTTGGCGTATATGCTCCAACGTCATAGCAGCAAGCATTATGCTCTAAGAAATGATTGCATCATCTCTATGTTTGATCCATGCTTAATGAGCTTCAGCTTGAACTAGAGGAGGCTCATTTGGAAGAGCTTTTTCTATCATATAGAGAATTTTCTCATATTAGAGGACTATCCTTAAATTCATTTCCTAGTTGAGGAAGTTTGTGCCATTAAAGGCACTACTTCCATCAATGATCAATCTTATCAATGTGTTGCTAGTCATACTCGTGCAATCGATAAGAGAGAAAAACATACGATTTGGTTCATTAAATTACATAAAATTAAACAAAGCATAAATTTAAAACCTATGTTCACTCTCACTATTTTCTTCAAATTCTATAACCTTCAATATCGTACTCAAGAAAAATTTTTGATTTTTTTTCCTAGTGGGTTAGGATCCCATCCTCTAACATGCATTAGCCTTGAGTTATCTTAACAAGCCATACATGAAGGATTAGGTAGATAACTCCTTACCGATTACATCTAAAGTAATTCCTAATTTCATTGGTATGACAACTCCTTGTCTTTATTACATCTTATGTGAATACCAATCCTTGCTTACAAGTTTTTGGACCTTGAGTTATCTCAACAAACCCCATAACTTTTTTACGTTAGACCCAATGTTCGAGGCAATCGCATGGCCCATGATTTGTTTCCCTCGAGAAAGAAGTGACCTTGAGTTATTTTAATAAGTCAACAATGACCAAGAGAGTTTTTGCCTCATAACGTTGGAAAGAAATTAACTTAATATTTTATTTGAAGGATTTAATATGGTTGGTCTCATCCTATCTTGCATACTAAACAATAATCATATTATTCCTAATCATGTATACTAATATTGATCTCATCATATTCATACATCTTATGCATGACTCAAGGACTAGTGAATGGTAATGGATTTCTAGTACTAGCCCCTCGAGCCACATGGAGACTACTCGTTTCAATTTCTAGGTGAAAAATTATTTCAAATTCTTCATAAATGTCTTCATTCCTTGGCTTCTTCTCCTTGTATTTATTCTAATTCCTATCTTCTACTTTTATATTTATTTGAAATAAAAAATCTTGAGTTACATTCGAGGGAGTAAGATGAGAAGAGAAATACAATAGACTAATAGAGAACGTAGGACACGTAGGTCCTATTTATCCAAAAAATAACAAGCATTCATTAATAAAAATATTTCAACTCATCCATACCATTCACCCATGCTTCAATCACAATGATACATGGCATACCAATGAAGTAATTTCATTTATAAAATGATTATAAATCTATAGTTTTGGTCATTTTATAAATTTATTAAAATTTCTATAAATTTTAAATTAAAAACTTTTTGAACCTTAGGCCCATAGGCATTTAGGCCTTAAGGGTTTACAGATTTAGAAGCCCCAACTATTGGGTTCGTGTGCATGTGCACGTCAAGCTTGTAACCACCGACCTAACATGAAAGTGCTTGGCCGGTGGCTCGTCGTGTTGCTTGCACGCCTAGCGCGTAGGCTAGTAGGCCACTACCACGCGACTAATGCACTAGCTTGCGGAGCACGCTCGCCTACTATGTGCCTAGCAAGAGAGCTAGCTAGCCAACACTCCTAGCACACAATGCCTTATGTGCATGTGCAAATTACGAGTTCCTTAACCCGCAGTCCTAACACGTGGCCTCGTAGGCCAATAGCTTTATGCATGCAACCTTGCGAGCCAGCAGTGTAACACCCCCAACCTAGGTTCTAAAAGGTTAAGAATATTATCGTCATTAACCCACATTTGAAATGCAATGAATATAGGTTAATAAGGCACTATGACTTAATCTCGGTATCTAGCATGAAGTTTAAGCCTTCACAACCTAATATTTGTCAAGTAGGTCTTATGCTTTAATTAAAAAGGCTTTACAAATTTTTCACATTTAACCATATGTTAATATCCTTTGAATTATACTCGTGGCTATTTATTATTTTAAATTCTTTTCTTATTAATTATCATAACTTTGTTTAGGTATAATTCATTATTACTATTATTATATCATTGATTATTTTTCTTATTTATCATTCTTTTTAATCGATGAGCATTTGATCAATTTACTTAAATGTCCTAAGGATACTAGCATACAATGGACAATTCAAAGTAACTACGCTATTACCAAGACACTACCTTGATTACATACATCCACCATTTACATACAAAATCAGCTTTATGCCAACTACTACAAAATTAGCTTATTTGCTACTACACCATTTTTCAAGTCATATCATCTTCCGTTTCATAGCCTTTAATATAACATAGAACAAACCAGCTAAACCTATCACATATAAAACTATAGCCAATACCTTGATCAAAATAGCATGTAGTAGGTCTACTCGAAAGCCAAATCCTCATCCAAGATATAAGTGTCTAGTGCATCCCTCGATAGTCGGCTCCACGAAAAAGTAAACCATGGTATGTTATTTATCTACACCATAAGGAACTATGTGACTCGCAACCTAATAAGTTAACGTATGCATGTAGTATATTTGCATGTATATGCATGTATAAAATACTCGGTATGTGCATAATAAATCATTTTACTCATGTCATAAAACATTTCACAAATAGTCTAAAAATCCTTTTTCTGTCTTTAGACATATCCCATTTAGGTACTTCATGGTTTCAATAACATATGTCTAGCGAACCGGACCTATCCATGAAAGCGCCCTATCGAGCCTCTAAAATGCACACTTGCACTTGCATAGTCCTAATCCATTACCATTACCATATGGAAAAACCATGAAGCCCATTCTCATAAAATCTTCAAAGTCATGGAAGCCACATCTTTTAAAACATTTTCGATTGCTAACGTAAAGTCATGACATAAAACATGTTTTTGTGACTTAAAATGTTATTCGTGAGCATTGGTGTGCATATGCATTCCGAATGAAGTTGCATGCTACATTGGTTCATGAAAGTTGCATGCTACATTGGTTCATGAATGCTTTCCTTAAATGATCATGTAACCAATTCATAAGAACATGTATAAAATCAAACAACATAATGGCATAATAACATTATCTCTCATAAATCATTCCAATCAACACATATCAAATCATCATCATAGCAAGAACACAACTTCACAAGTACTCACATGTCAACCATAAATAACACTTATCATTCAAATATATTAAATACCAATTCAAAGTATAAACAAGCATAATATCACACAAAATGACTAAGTTTAAACTTTTCTTCCCATTAGGCTACCTTTTATTCTATTATTATTTAGTCATTTTCTTTTATTTCTTAATACCCATTTTACATCCATTAAATCCTAACTTAATTAAAATTTACTAGTTGTATAATGTTTCACTAATTATGGGTATTATTTTTTTATTGGACCTTATTGGGCCTAACTTTCAACTTCCTCATTTTTGACTCATTCTTGGTACCCACTAAAGTTTTATATTCTCCCCAACCTTATTACATAATTCTAACCTCAAATTGAACATTTCAAGGATTAAGGGTTATTTAAACTTGATATCTAAATTTCTCTCCTTTAGGCCAAATTTTCCTCATTTTCAAATCTTAATAATTTATTCTCCTTTAATCCTAAAATTTTGACGCTATGTAGCCTAAAATAAACAACAACTAGATGGATCAATTTAATTCTCATTTAGGATGCAAATTTCTTCCCAAACTCGTATTGGGCCTTAATGGATCAAAATTACGCCTAAGCCCATATAACCAATTTTCTTCTATTTTCATCAAATTTCCCATTCCTATACATCAAAACATACTTATTCAAGTGTGAATCAACAATGAAACCATAAAATAAGGGCTTGGAATTCAAATTCTAAAATTTTCAAATTAAGCCCAATATAATCCCCCTAAATTAGAGAATTTTTCTTCAATTAATGGGAAATATTTCATTCTAAATCACTAATTTAGATCTAAATAAGCTATAATCAAGTCTTAAAACACCAATTGCATGGAAGAATTAAAAACCCATAATTTATGTAACCCCCATAAAATATCGTCGGTATATATATATATATATATATATATAGAGGTCGGAATATTCAACTATAGATATACTAAGTGAAGGTGTAATTGTGTATGTGTGCCATGTTAGTATTTTGGGATGAAAACATGCTAGGTGTTGAGGTGAGGATTTATGGAATGAAATTTTGGACAATTTATCCGATTGTTTGGAATATATCATACAAGTGAGAACTACACCATAAGAACTTAATACTTGAAATGTATGATTTGTGTTAAATTAAAGCTATTTTGCTTGAGATTGATGGTTTAACTGTTAGAGGAATCAAGTATGCAAAATCGGTGATCTTGAGAACAAGGTTCTATCTCGGATTTTGTGTGGCCTATTCAACGACCTTAGATTGATTTCTAGGTGAATCTTAAAGAATCAAAGTTGTTTATCTATATCTCGAATAACCGTTTATAAAATATTTTTAATGTTAGGTTTATGTATAAAAATTTATGCTCATTTTAGTACATATTGTTATGGATGAATTACTTGTTGGATAAATTGATTCTTAAAATTCAAAATTATGTTATTAATCAGTGTGTTTGGTATTTTAACCTAATTTTTGGATATGTTTTGAATTAATATATCTAGTCTCTAATCTAAAAAGTATAGGATTTACTTATGTCCTAATTTTTGGATATGCTTGATAAGAGGCTACCCCGTAATACATCTACCGCAAACAAATTTGATGTGTATATATGTTACTTGACACAAACTAGCTTAGGGGCTTAGTTAGCTTAACTACCTAGTTAGTTGTTAATTATACACCTAAGCCCCACATTTAATGCAATGGAAGCCAACTCACCAAGTTGGACTAAGAGACCCGCCACTTTGCACCATTTCATTCCATTTACTTTACACCTTATCTAATAAGCTTAGGCCACTTGTACACTAATTAAATGGGGAAGAAAAGATGGTATATATATATACCAAAGTGAGATCATGGCTGCCATTTTCTTTAGAAACCCATAGCTTACAAAACTAAGAAAAGAAAGCATGAAAGAAAGAAAAGAGAAAAAATAAGAAAAAGTATAGGGAAAATCTTAAGCAACCACATATCACTATAAGTAGGTTTATTTATGCTTTCAATTCCATTTTTAAATGTATAATTTATGTGGTGGTTTGTATTCTTATTTATATGTTTAAGTGTTGCTTGTATTGGTTGATATGTATGTATGGATGGGTTAGAGTGGATTTGAGCATTGGTGTTGTGATTTTGGGTGATTTGCTAAAGTTGTGAAGGTTTTATATATATATATATATATATATATATATATATATATTCATGTATGTGTTGATAGTTGGATGAAATCAAGTGCCTTAGGCCAAAATTTAGGGCTAGTACAAACTCTGGTGAAATGGACCTAAAATGGACAAATTGAAAAGGGAAAAAGGAAATGAATTCCTAGGGTTTTTTCTTATAAGACCTATTCGACCTAGGGGATAAAATGAACAAAATTAGACTTTTATTTTTGTAACTAAAAATTAGGACATAATTGGAATTCAATTGAGTGGAAACTAGTTAGTTGGAATTAAAAGAAATCACTTACCTTCTTTAAGGACCCATTCAACCTAGGCTCACCAAATTTGGGGTTTTGGATTCCAATCATCCAACTTCATCATTAGTGGTTTACTTATGCTTAAGTATAAAATGAAGTTTAGAAAGGTAAAATTTCAAAATAGGTCGAATTTAGTTTAGAACCATTAGGAAACCAATTCGGCCTTAAATGCCTAATTCGGGTTAGAAAAGGAAAATTTGGGAATTTGGGACCTACCCTTCCAAATTTATGACTAATGGCTAATGTACACTTAAACAAGTGTAATACGAATTATTAAATGGATAAGAACCCAAGGAAAAATTGAAAGTGTGACCTAGGCCCATTAAGAGGACAATTCGGTCATGAATATCCAAACTAGGGTTAAGAAAGGAATCCTATGTCAAAAATGCTTAAACGGATTCATAGTACTATGGTATATACCCAACTTCATGCATAATGGTTTAATTACATTATATTAAATACAAACAAAGGATATACACAAAACCATGCTGTATCATGTACATATGGGGGTGGTATGAATTGAGAAAAATCATTGAGTCGAGGAATGATGTGGTTTGGTAACCAAATTGGATGGAATACGTAATAGCAAGAAACCATGTGTGTGCTCTATTACTAACACCGTTAAGCGAGGATAATTTTGGTAATCGTGTGCTAGAACTAGGAATAATTCCATTACAAGTAGTAGGTGATAATGAAATTATTGAGAGAAAGTAATAGAGCGAGTAGGTGATAACATGATCACCAAGAGATAGAACACATGGTTTTGCTAATACCTAGGGTACCTAAATTAAAATGAATGGGAAAAGTGGGAAACGGAACATTATTACATATCACTTGCATCACCCTACTTACTAAGCTCCGGCTTTTTCGTTAGTGTAATTGTGTGTGTGTAGGTAAAGGAAAAACCAATCGATCGAGGAAGCTACTGGTTCTCGTTAAAAGAGGCTCATGTGTCACCCGTAAATATAGGAATATCCTTTGACCGTATTAAAAAGGGGTGCGAGGCTAGATGTGAACTTTAGGCATTTCGAGAATTTTGTACTTTGTCTGTCTTAATGTTCTATATCTTATATTGTACGCATTTTGCTATTTATTTATTTCTTTATCTTTGCTATGTGTTATGGAAGTTAGTCGGGAACTTAGTTCCAACAATGTGTCGTGCCTAGCCACGTCAAGTTTAGTAATAGGCAAGAGAGTCGGGGGCATCATAATTTATTGGTATCGGAGCTCTAGTTTAATAATTCGAGTAGAGTCTTAAATGTTATATGAGCTTGAGGACCAAGACACTCCTTGACGGTAAAAGCTTGATTCATTATTTTTGTTTGGGTTCAATAAATATATGTGATTGTTATATGTTTTCAAATTAGTATATGATCATAACCTAAAAAATAATGATGATTGTAAATATTCTCATTGTAGAGGCCATACGTAAGGCATGTTTCCCATGTTTCTAGGACTTGCGGACAGAGGGCCTCTCTAGCCGCTTATAGGGTGGAACTAAATAACCTCACCATGATAATGGATCGAGATATAATGGCTCACATCACTAGAGTACATGATCTTATTCAGCATATAGTATTTGTTGATGCCACTTTTGAGCGAGTACCACGGCCTAGATTTTATGAGGATGACCTTATGCCGGACTCTCCTACCAAGGGACCAATAGTTACTTGGATGAGATCTAAGAGGGTCAAATAGATCGCGAGTCCTACCAAACCTTGATTCGTGCCTTTCTATCGATACAAGTTATAAGAAATCTTACCCGACCCATGTATAATTGAGGTCTACTTATAGGTATTTCTCATGAGATAGCCGTTATCGCATTAGTTGGTGCTATCGACTGGTAAAGGGTATAGGGCGTCTTTCCACGATGCATCTGATATGTTATTATAACACGTTAGATGTACTACTAAGAAAGATATAATGTACAACATAGTAGATTTCATACATTTGTTGAGGTGGATAGGAGCATTTTTTTTATTGTAAATATGGTATGAGAACCCTTAGGAGGGGAAGTACTTGTAAATGCCTAGTTTGTACGAAATGTTTAATATATGTGCTATATATGTATAAGCTCGTGTGTATTTGGATGACTTTCATTATATATTATACATGATAAGAAAGGATGTCAATCTTAAAACTAACTCGAATGTAACATGACATGTACAAAGTCGAACCATGCCAAGAAAGAACCCGATACGAGTAAGAGGAGAAGGGACCTCCAACGAGAATAATGGAAATCAACAAAAGGCGTTGATTCGTATGATAGATATAATACAACAACAACAACAAGCAATACACCACCAATAACAAACTCGGACGAAATAAATGAGACAGACTTCTAGCCATGCAATAGCCACCTCCACCCCAACATAAAAATGATGCGGTAGAAAGGTTTCGTAAAATGAATCCCCAAGTGTTTACCGGGAGAGTTAACCTAATGATAGTAAAGGAATGGATTAAATCCTCGAAAGAAATATTTGAGTATCTACACTTCAATAATAATAATTTGTGTCATGTACCATCTTTATGCTAATCAAAGATGCTCGGACATGGTGAGAAAGTGAACGAGTAACGATTGACGTATCCACTTTAACTTGGGAAGGGTTTAAGGAGGTCTTTTACCATAAGTATTTCACTATGGATGTAAAAGCTATGAAGATCCAAGAATTCCTAAAATTGAAGCAAGATGGGATGTCCGTAGGTGAATACGTATGGAGATTTGAACAAGGATGTCAATTCATCCCATTCATTACAGAGGATGAAAATTTGAAAAGAATCAATTCCTAGCAAGGCTGAACCCGAGAATTCGGAGTATGGTACGGACGTTGACCACTAACACCTTTTCGAAATGGTAGATAAAGCTATGTTGGAAAATGAACATCGAAGGAAATTGCAAAGGAAGTCCAACAGAAGAGGTAATCATTTAGATCCGGAGCCTCTTTCTTCAAACCACAAAGATGAGCTTCGTCTAGAAATTTTAACCGAGCTAGTAGTCTAGGAAATGCACGGGCTGCTAGACCAACACCATATGCCCCAAGGACCACTATTAGGGAATCGGCTAAGGCCAATAGTGGGTAACCAATCTCGGTGCAATAAATATGGGAGAATCCATATGGGGGAGTGCCAATTAGATTTAAGGACTTCTTATGTTTCTCACAAGCAAGGGCATAAAGCCTCTAATTGTCCTAAGATACATAAACTAGGATCGAGAAGGGTACCTACTCGAGTTTATAAAATGACCCAAAAGGAGGTCGACAAGAGGGACACAACGAGTAATATGTGATAATGTCTCAATTCTTGGCTCGAATCCTTATGTTTTGATTGATTCTAGTGCCACACATTCATTTATATCAAAAACATTAGTAACAAGCATAGGTGTTATACCTATGACATTGACAATAGGATATTTGATAGTAGTCCCTTCTGGAGAATCTATGGAGTCGATGAGCCTAGTCAAATGGTGTCTAGTGCATATTGAGGATAGAAGTATGGAGGTTAATTTAATAGTATTGGACCTCCAAGATTTTGATTTGATTTTAGGAATGGATTAGTTAACGAGGCATAGTGCTCACCATTGATTATCGAGATAAGATGGTAGTTTTTGATCTACCTAGAGATCGATCCTTAGAGTTTAAGGCTAGTACAAAATTGTTGAGTCGTACAAGTCATCTCGACCATAAAGCCTCAAAGAATGCAAAAAGGGTGTATGGGGTACTTAGTGTTAGATATGTATGCCCTAGAGCCATATATATTATGTGATATGTAAATAATAATCCCTATATGGAAATAAAAGATATATTCATTATATGAAAGTTGTTTTTATTTTGAATATAGTCCTTAAGTATATTGTTAGAATATCTATTCTAAAAGATGTTTAGAATATGAATGATAGATATTTCTAGAACAAAATACATTAAAGAGTTCATAGTCATAGGATACCCGATTGGGCATCAATTATCCAGAAGACTATCACCTCTATTTGTTTATGATAGTGAGTCTCATGCTATAAGATATGTGATATCGGAACAAATATGTGGACACTCATCATGGGTAGGTTGAACAATGACATTAGATTATGATAACATGAAGTTCTAACTACTTGTCAATAATTCATCATCTAGATTATAATAGTGCATATAATCCCTTGACCTAAGGTGATATTGTTATCTCACACATAGGTGATTAGGGTTTGTTACTACTTACATATCTATACTAGTCATGTATGGGTATATGGCGTGTGATGGCCTTAGTTAGTTAAGTGTAGGAGGTAAGTGTTTAGCCAAGAGGAATTCGTTACCTTGAGTAGACAAGGATAAGATTCTATGCTATCTGGTTATTCTTGATAAATAAAGTTCCCGGCCAGGACAGAAAGATTCACTAGAAAAGAGTTTCTAGTAGGAGTCTTATAATATTAAGAAATAAAACCGAGATGAGGACATAGCATTTAAGCAATTAGGGTTTGACATTAACATGACCCTAGCTAAAATCGAGATCTTGTAATGAAGGGATTCGAGTGTACGGTAATTATGATCATTAGTTTTATGGAATGTAATTACTCGGTTTAATACATTCATTTCTAATTAGGTAGTCATGATATGCAATGTTAGGC